>JAQQAE010011187.1:0-13742 GCA_029823295.1 Pseudamia nigra | reverse complement strand
ATTAAAGCAAACAGAGCTCTGGTATCGGAATAGTATCGGTATCGGCAGATATCCGAATTCAGGTATCGGGATCGGATGTGAAAAAAAAAAAAAAGTGGATCGGTGCATCCCTAATCAGCAAGGCCTCTCACAGCGTGCCACTGCTGCTGAGGTTGGATGCAGTAAGACAGTCATTTTAAACTTCTTAAATGATCCTGAGGGTTGTGGGGGGAAAAAAGTCAAGTGGTAGACCCAAAAAAATTTCACCAACCCAGGAACACTGGCACAGGATGATCCTTGGCCCAAATTAAGCTAGTCAATGGTGCCGCCTGTTAGACGGCATCTACGAGAGAAGGGTTTTAAGAACAAAAAACGTATTCAAAGACCTTGTCTTCTTCAACGGCACAAAATTGCCCGTTTGGAGTTTGCACGAGAGCACCAAACATGGGACATTGAAAAGTTGAAGAAGGTTTTATTCTCTGAGAAAAGATTTAACCTTGACGGTCCTGATGGCTTCCAACATTACTGGCATGACGAGGAGATCCCACCTGAGGTGTTTCCTACACGGCACAGTGGAAGGGGCGCAATCATGATTTGGGGGGCTTTTTCCTTCAATGGAACAATGGAGCTTCGAGTTGTGCAGAAGCGTCAAATGGCAGCTGCCCATGTGGAGATGTTGCAGGGGGCATCCCTCTTGACTGAAGGCCATCGTCTGTGTGGTAATGACTGGGTTTTTCAACAGGACAACGCTGCAGTTCACAATGCCCGCCTGACAAAGGACTTCTTCAGAAAAATAACATCACTCTTTTGAACCATCCTGCATGTTCCCCTGATCTAAATCCAATTGAGAACATTTGGGGTTGGATGGCAAGGGACGTTTACAAAAATGGACACCAGTTCCAGACAGTGGATGCCCTCCGTGAAGCCATTTTCACCACTTGGAGCAACATTCCCACTAGCATCAAGCATGCCGAAATTAATTTTTAAGGTGATTAACAAGAATGGCGCAGCTACTCATTACTGAGTCCTTTTTTGAAAATTTGATTTCTATTTTTTGGGGGGTTTTTTGGGCTTCTGAAGACTGTGGTCTTAAACTTTTGATCAGCTGATGAATAGCTTATTTCAGTTTAATGGTTGTTTGCAATGAATTGCTTACTCAAAATTTTTTCTTGTCTCACTCCCATTTCTTCTTTTTGCATTTTGAAGCACTACATAGAACCTTAAAATCCAACTGTGCAAAATGTACATTCTTGCAATTTTTCAACTGGTCTTAAAATTTTGATCAGGAGTGTATGTAACAATGACTGTAGCATAGAGTTACATGAACCCAAATATTCCACTAATAGAGGAATACCAGCCTAATTAGAATGAAAGTGCCTCATGTTACTCGTTCAGTCATGAGAGACTTCCCTGGTCATCTGAAAGGTTTGTCAGAATGAGAAGTATGGTATAAACTTTCAAAAACCATTCAAACTCCTTAACCATGTGAATTTATGATCCAGTCTCTTTCTCCACATTCTTGAGCCACACGGCAACACATGATCCACTCCATGAGGAGTAGGTTTTTTCTGTGTGCCTGTCTGTTATCTTAATAATAAAACGCTAGAAAACAACCAGTTCATGTTTTTAAAATATTTTCATCAGGGTATGCATATATTACTCTACTCTGTGTATGTCATGTAAACAAGAAGTCAGAATGATTTGAATTGAACTGAACAAATATTGTCCATGTAACAGCAGCCAGTGGCATGTAGTGAGTCCTAGTTTTAGGTACACAACAAATATTCCGTTTTTGTATTCCATTGATTTGGTATCAAGAAGTAACCATGCTATCACCTACACTGGTGTGGAATGTTTGTGACGGTTATGAGTTTTTGTTGAGTATTATTACTTTGTTTTATACAGAGGACTGGCCATGTCTGTGGTTGAAAGGGCTATTAATTTTTTTTGTACTTGGTCACACTGAACAGCAAAGTGATGATTTCTTTAGGCAGTGAGCTTTTATTAGAGTCAGCAGAGAAAAGTCCCCCTCACTCCTTGGCTATGGATTTTTGGACTGGTTTAAGTTTGCTGCAGGTACAAGCTGTGCAGCCAAGCAAAGCACAGCAGTCTGTCAACCCCCCCACCTCTGTTTCACAGACCCCATCACTTTGCTCTTCTGCTGTTCTTCATAACTCAGCACAGTCGAGCAGAATTGAAAGAGGAGAGGTGCTGGTGTTATTTGGCTAAGTTAGCAAGAAGGTAAAAAGCATAGGTATTTGTGTGTAAATGCTAACAAGTGACACTGTATCACTATTCACACTATAAGGGCTATCTGTAAAAGCAGACATGCATGTAGCTAGTTCCCCACATGTTTCCTGTACATCATAGCTTCTGTCAGTCTTCTCCATCGTCTTTCAGTCTTTTTCACAGGGTGGAAAGCACAGGGCAGAAGGGTGTGGCTGGTGTCGTCTCTGTTGTGATTGGCCAGTGGCCCATGGTTGCGTTATCTCCAGTGGAACATGTTCTAGTCCCACCCAGATAGCGCCTGGCACTTAAACATAGCCCTGCCTACTCAAAATTACATCACAACCTATGAAAAGTGCCATGTCTGTTTGCTTTCTTCCTTCGGTGTGAGCTGACGGGTAATGTTGTCGTAGAAAGTTTTTTGTTTTTTTTTTTTTTTCTTTGGTAGGATTAATGCATGGAGCAGTGTCTTCACTATTGGCTAGTCCAAAAAAATGACTTTAGAGAGCCTAACCTTTTGTGTCTCTTCTGGTCTGAAAGTGAACTCTGATGGCTTAAACATACCAGCCCTGATGGTACGTGAACGTGTAGCTGCTGCTTGTGGGACATGGACATGAAGACTGAACTTGTCTGCATATGAGTCTGAAAGTGGGACAGGTGAAGGAAACTGGCCGTCTGAGTGGGACAGCGGTATGGCACAATCCATTGGACTACATACCACAGTGAAACACAGACATCTGGTCCACAATGGAGTTTCTCAAGAGTTTGGTTCCAGTTGTCATCTCAGGGGAGGGACCCATTGAACGTGGGGCAGCTTCACCCAGAGACACAGGTCCCCGGCTCCTTCGCATGAAACGACTGGGCCTCTTAGCAATGGGACAAACCATTGATGGCTATCCAGGGGATCCAGTTTTAGCAGTAGATGTGGCTATTGAATCTTCCGGGCCTGCCCACAGTAACCAAACTTCCTTCACAGGTATTACTTATGCGCCCCTAGATGTTTTGGTCAGTCCCTGCTAATTAACTGCCCAGTTTGCTGGTCCTTATTTTGTACAAATTTAAAAATTTAATAGCATAACTAAAAGTTGTCTTCACGCTGTAATTCACTCATGTCAGTGTGCATCCATACACATGCATTGCATATTTGCAGTATACTGTAAACATTAGGGTTAGGTCATTTTCCTATTTCTCCTCAGTGTGTTTGATTGATGAGAGGTAATTGGTGTCATGGGGGCTGATCAAGACTGTAAGTGGGCTTGTGCCATTACATTTTTGTTTTCCTTGTCTGTGACATTCTGGTAAACGCAGTATTTCAGGTCACCTGGAAGGAATTTCTTCATATTTGGCCCAAATGTTCATTTCGACTCAAGGATGAAATGATAAAAATTTGGTCAAAGTTATGTGACCTCACAAAACATGTTATTGACTGTAACCCACTATTGGTGACAACATTTTGGACAAATGTGTAATAAAATAAATGTACAGTAATAGGTTTTCATCAATGCCTTCTGTATAGATTAAACTTTTGATTACCGTATTTTCTGGGTAATGTCACTCCGGTATGTTAGTCGCACGAGCAAAAAAATGCATAATGAAGAAGAAAGAACTATGTTTTAGTCACTCTGCAGAACAGGTTGCACTTGTTCGGTGCTCAGGCACGCTTAGAGCTGCACTGCGCACCAGACGGGAGAGTTCGCGGCTCGCTTCCTCTAGAGGCTGTCAGTGTGACAAACACCCTACAGTCGAATTTATTCAAAATACAAGTCACTCCGATGTATTTGTTGCGCCCCTAGCCAGACTATACAAAAAAACGCGATTTTTAATCCGGAAAATACGTTAATTGGATTAGCAGAGGCATACAATGATGATTATTTTTACATAATTAAAGTGATTATGAATCTAAATTGGCTTAAAAGTGATTTGGTCTGGGATGTCTGCCTTGTTTTAAATTGAAGGCATTTTTAAAATTTTGGATAGACTGGGGCTGTATGAAATGGGTGAAAATTTACCAGAAATACGAAGTGCCGATTAGGGAACAGCCGAAAGGAAAAGAAGAAGCTGAAGTGCCAATTAGATCAAGCTTAGCAGCTTGATATTGGCAGTTCCTGAAAATTGGTATCAATCAATCAATCAAGTTATTTATATATGTATTTGGTAGTAAGGAACTCACTTTGGTAGTAAAAAAAATGGTTGGTACCAGTCTATACGAATTTTGTAACAGGAGTTCAGAGTCTAAATTGCCACTTGCGTTACCAGCGTTAATTCACAAAGTTTGTCTCCAGTGGAGTAGACAGGCATCCACAATGCATTACCTGCATTTGCAGGTGAATAAGTTTGCATTAGCAGTGGTGTGATGACTCGCCATCTTCCAGTTTGGCTTTTCTGCACTGCTACCTGTCATAGCATGCTTTTCCTCCTTATTTGCACATGGCTAAAGCATGACGGCGGGCTCCCTTCTTTACTTTCTTGCTTCTTGGTCTTTAAGAATTGAGTTATATAACTACCTTCACTAACCAACAGTTAACAATGATGGGTTGAATTTTGTATTCACTTTAGTTGGAGTGCTTGGGGAATTTTGAAGTCAAAATAATGCCATGTTTTACCTTGCCCCTGGTGTGTTCACTCACCTTTAGTGCAGACCATGGTGTAGTTATTCATACTATCGCTAACTTTCCACAGAATGGATGGGACATATTGTTTTCAAATCTTTTCCTTTCTTTCCAACTAGGAAGCATCCGCCATATTAGAAAACTCTCCTTTTTACACGGTGCTGGTGGTGGCAGGGGTCACACAGTGAGTTATGTAATAAAATCGAATGTGATTGCATCAATAGTTTAGGTCAGGTACAGAGATGTGTGTTCAAACTGCAGGATAATTTAGCCAGTGTTTTTAAAGCAGAGCTGTGTGCCACTCCCTGTTGCAAAGCCTGAGTTGGCTTTTAAGGTGGTGCTACTCTTTTCTTTTTGTCATTTGTCTTTCTGCAGATAGCAACTAATTACTGGATGTACAGCTGGGAAGGGTTTGAATCAGACCTTATTTAATTAATGGGTGCAGCAAGTTTGGGAGTGTTTGGAGCATGTGACCCAACTTGAATGTCCACTAATGGGTTGGCATGAATTCAATTAGTCTACTGTATAAGGTGTGTTACCCAGACAGCTTGGACAAACCGATTTATTGAATTGCTTTAGTAGTTATCTGTTAACTCTTGTAAGACATACTTACGATGGTGCAGCTTAGAGGAGAATGGTGTCAAAGAAGAAGAGACAAATGCTTTGAATCCCTGTTGGTGTTCTTTTTCAAAGTACCTCACCCTGATAAATGTGCTTCAGAAATGGAAAAAACTAGGTTCAGCTCAAGATGTGTTCTGAGTAATGAACTGACCTTTTTAGTGCCTGTGATAAGAGTTTTAATTCAGTTTTGTCCAGACTACTCCTGTTTCATTCCATTGGGATGTTATGCTTCTGACTTAACAATAACTCTTTTGAAAACTGAGTTGTCTGTCTTGATCAGTCAAAAGGAAAAGGGTTTATTCATTCTCAGATTGAGTAGAAGAGAAAGGTAATGTTAATGTATTGGTGTGTTTACAGTGATATGTCAATTTACCACTGAGCAATATACCATAAAAGCTGGCCAGGTAAAATGCAGAATCTTGTTTACATGTGCAGAATTTGCATGTCTTGGTAGTTATTAGGAAATGGGAAACTATTTGTTCCTAACTTTAAGGACAGTGTTGATAAAAGGAGCTGTACAGGCTACAGAGTTGTGCTGTGTACTCAAACTGCTGAGATGGATCTAAATGGTGTGTCCTCTGCAGCCCAGGCACCAATGAGGAGGTCAAGGATTGAATTACAGTTTCTATCGATTATTGTTCCCACCACTGCCCTTCAGAAGGGCCAGGACAGGAAATGCATCCTCCACCCTGTGGACTCCTGGGAGAACATCTCCCTTCCGTTGTCTGCAGTCAGAATGGTTAACTTGTCAATTACAACTCCCTACTTTCTGAATGAAGATACTGTAGCTCACCTTGGTTATGCATTCCGTTGATATTATTATCCCCCGTTGGGGCCAATGGGCTCCGAAAGGGGATATAGAAACTGTCACCATCCATCCATCCATTTGTACTTCTGACTGTCCTGACATTTCTACTTTTATCTCTGCAACCCCTAGAGTGACCAACCTTTACCTTTGGGTACATCTCTTGGGGGGAACGGGTACAATGGTAATCTTAACCTTATTTGTATATTTCATGAGGTCACAGTGCCATTTCGTGTCCCAACCACCTTTTGGGCTCTAGAGACCCAACCTCTGGAGCTAGGGCTCTGAAATTTTATACATAACTACTAGGTGCTGGGAAACAACCTCCAGTATACCACATGACCTGATCTTGACTTTGAAGATCGGTAGGTTCTGAATGTTGGGTGACCCTTTTACTATTGACACATATTTCCAATGACCATTTTCCTTTCTTTATCAGCACCCTCTAGGCCCAGAGTAACCAAACTTTACATGTTAGTACATCCCATGGGAGAAAGGATACCATGGTGACCTTGACCTAATTTGCATATTTAAATTGGTCAAAGGGTCTTTTGGTGACCCAACCACCTTTTGGGTTCCACAGACTTAACCTTTAGAGCCAGGGTTCTGAATTTGTAGATGTATCTACTAGGTGTCCTGGGACAAACTCCAGTAATACCACATGACCTGACCTTGACCTTTACCCTTACCCTGAAGATTGGTAGAGTCTGAAAGTGAATTTGTGAATTTTTCTTTGATGTGCATTTTTGTAAAATATAAAGCCCTTCGGTGGGGGATTTGCCAATTCACAGCTTTCTTGTTTGATCAGTGAGTTGCTCTTTCCAGGACGTGGTTCTAATGTAGTTTATTTGAAGTCCTCTGCTTACATCAGCTTTGGTAGACAATAGGTCCCAGACCCAGTGTTCTAAGAACTGATCTTGTTAGTTATTCTTCTACACTCCTTAAACTGCTTACACTTTTTAAGTAGTTACAGAAAACTAGAAAGTGCTCAGAATGCAGACCTCTTCCAAGCAGTTCATTTTCCCCTATAATGTGAATTTATCCCAACAATAATAGTCCTACATTTATTTAATTCTACATTACTGAATTCTTTGACCATGAAAACATACCCATAGCATTTGGAATCACATTCATATCGTTATTAGTTCAATAGTTATTCACAAAAATCCATATTTCCATAATGGAGAGCTTCCTCTGCATCCAGGTCCATAACTACTGAAGAGACCTCAAATCTGTCTCAGGAACAGTTGGGTGTTAATAGCATATCTGTACCAGTTAGTGAACATTTTGAGCACATTTTAACAATACAGCGATTTAATATTAATAACGGTGATAATTTTGGTCATAATAATCATGACATAAAAGTTTCACACAGTTGCATCTATAATTGTGTTAGAACTACATATTTGTATTGCGTCAAATGTTTCTTTGAGAAGTCTGATGTTGGAAAGCCTCTTTGAAGATCATTGGATAACAGGATGTGTGTTGTCTGTTTTAACTAAATGTACTTAAAATGATAGGTTGGGATTTCAGGTGGTATAGCTTGAAAACTTTGCAAAGCTGGATAACAGTGAGCCTCTGTCTACATTCCCTTCATTTTGTCTCTCTCCTCTCATTCATACTCTGCTCTGTACCACAGTAAAATAACCTGCCTTCTCATCTATACATTTGACTGGTCTTTTGTCATAAGTGGGACTTACAACATGGCCATGAAAATAAACACACAAATGGTCCCATATATTTTAATGTAAATAATATACTCCAAAGTAAACAAAATTCATTTAGCTTGTAAATTCCTGACATTTTTGCTCCATGATTGAACATGCTAGATGTATAAAAATATATCTGTCTCTTATCATTGTATTGAGTTTCTCAGTGTAATGCTAGTTAGCGTGCTACTATTGCTAACCTCCCTTTCATAATATGAAGTGGCCCCATAGTAATTCTGTGTAACACAGGAGCCTTTGAAACACTGGTGCTTTTTTGTGGGTTTGCACTTTTAGGTTTTTAATCTATAGAATCTAATTGCATGGTCCTGATTGAAGCAAACTTGACAAAAAACCTCTCTGATGGCTGTAGAGTAGCTACAGTGGGGACAGTAATCTAGTAAGTAAGTCATATATTGGATGCATAATAACGCAGTAGTGATCTTTGTGAACTCTGGGCAAAGACAACATACTTCCTCACATTTTGTGTTGTATTTGCATATATATTACTTGACTTTGAAAGAAAAAATGTAAAAGGGATTCAGTTTGGTTTTGTCACTGCGTAGTGCACAAATCTTGTGTGGCTTCCTGAACTAGTGTTGACAAGTCTTATCCAGAAACACACTGACCGTAACTTTTTAATGAGAAAATATTTTTAATGTCCCTTTACACCACACTTTTTACAGACTCAAATAACTGTATCCTACCCTTGTTAAACTTTTTTAAATTAAATCAAATAAAGAAACAAGGATTTTTTGCAAACGTAACAAAACTCAAAATTTTTGCTTGTGTATTACAAAGCACAGTTTTATATTCACTTGGTGGATGCTTCTGTCAGGGTAGCACCAGCCTGACCCTGACAAAGCATGTGCTTGTGTAGTGTTTGTTTGCAATGAGCTCTGCCTCGTTTTGCATAACTTGTGTAGTGGAGGACATGTGACAGAGGGAAAGACTGAGGGCGAGAGAAAAATGAAGACTAAACTGAAAGAGACAATAGGGTGTTTGTCTTGACAGCCCTTCTCAGTGCTGTTCTTCTCAGAATATTTTGTTAACAAACCTAGTCCTATGCTTGGATACAAATGACTTAATGTCACACAGATCTGTATTTTAGGCTAAAACCAGAGATTAATCAGGTCTGTGTCACATTGAAATACATTGGGCTGCTTTTTTAATGCAGTGAACTTGTATGTCACACTGTGTATGATGTCCTATGTCTAGTAGGTTTTGGACAAAGTAATGATGTAATGCATATGACTCCACTGGGTGTGAACACGTTAACAAATGAGTGAGTTACAATTGCCACTATAGAATATTCTGTGCCTGGATA
Organism: Pseudamia nigra; assembly: GCA_029823295.1. Classification (NCBI taxonomy): domain Eukaryota; kingdom Metazoa; phylum Chordata; class Actinopteri; order Kurtiformes; family Apogonidae; genus Pseudamia; species Pseudamia nigra. The sequence continues at coordinate 4,469 of JAQQAE010011187.1, read as the reverse complement.
AGTCTGAGGAACTACGACTAACAGTGTCCCTCAAGTATTCTTGTTAAATATCAAAACAAACCAGATATAAAGGTAGTGTATTTTTCAGATGGGGCTGTATGCTGCATACTTTTGAAAATGTAATTTTGGAGATGGCCGATACATGAACAAGACTACTGGTTTGGGTGTGCCCCCCATTTAATTCAATCTTTTTTTTTTTCTTTTCTCCTATCCTCCCATTCTTTCCTTTGCTCTTACTGCAGTCAGGGATGACGCATCAGTATTGCTGTGGAGCTTACAGGAAGTGTCGTTTTGATAGGCCAGTGGAGAGAGGCAGCACAGTAGCAACTCTGACATGCGTATGCATTGCTGAACCACAGCCAGAGAACACTCGCAGCATTTTGATGACATCACCCACCCCCACACACTGCTCCCTCCTCCCTCTTCTGTTTGCTGTTGAAACAAGCTCTCTCTCTCACTCAGAGAAAAGAGCAAGCATCAGGAAAAAAACCAGAGCTCACTCTGAGGAGGAGGGGCTGCTTACGAGCAAATGGAGAGTGAGAGTTTTTTTTTGGGGGGCTGGGGGGTGGGGCTGACGGGGCTAGCGGGCTAGGACTGGCACACACATACATACATACACAGGAAAGGGAGAGGAGAGGGAATATTGCCGTTCATTGTTAAGACTTCTTTCGTGTACTGTTTTGACGCTGTCTTCTATTCAATTGGGAGAAAAAGTTTTCACACAGTTAACATCTTTGCCTTTGTGGATTTTTCCTGTGAAATAAAAATGAGGGACTCAGTGGATTGGCAGTTGGGCAGCAGGCGCCTGAGTGGAGTACTTCTCTAACTAGCCAGGCCATGCTCCTTTCTCCTCTTTGCAGTTTTATTCTTCAGTGAACAAGGTGGTGGAGGCAACAGCACTTTTTTGGCTTTCCTCACTAACTGCTGTCGTTTGGGATGCTGCCTTTTAACTTGCACCTGTGGAGAGTAATGCTCAGCTCCAGTGATGAGAGAGGGGCTACGTGTGTGAGAAGAGTACATTTTTGAAGTTGCGTATTTCTGAGGAGTGGAATGGGTGGGATTTGTGACATAAAAGTGGCGGTAGCCTTGTAAAATTTTGTGCCTTCAAGCCTAACTTTTTAGAGCCGCTATGCTGAGCCTGCAGGATTCAGTCTTCTTTGAGATCAGCATCAAATCTCTGCTCAAGTCATGGAGTAGCAGCTGTGAGTACCTTGCCAATCCTGCACACATGTTTACATACCACACTTGGTCACCACACTTATCTACCACATACAGCCAGCCGACCCTGTGTAGTAAGGCACATACTTGCATGCGATCCCTGGTTGGTGATATCTTATCTCCTCCTGTGGAAGAGAGGTGGTTATTAATGGATTTGTCAGGGTGACTGATTTTGTTTTGTCCACGTTTAGCCAGGTTTGGTTGACGTGTATGCAGATGGCAGCAGTTTACCTCCTTTTGCAGAGTACTCTACCCTCTGTCCCTAGCTCACAGTGATTCAACTGGCTCCTGGATGTCCGATAATGTTTGTAATGGTGAGCATCCGCTGATGGATATTAGTTTCATCCTGTGACTTGAAGTTCTCAGTTCAGGAAGATGCCCGCTGCACTTAGCTTTCACTTTGAATTGTCAACTTTAAAAAAAAAAAAAAGCTGAATAAATCTGTTTCAGTCTCCTTTAGCTGCACTCAACGCACTCTCATGCCTCTGTTTTCCTCCATCTATTTTTCAAACCCTCTTCCCCTTTCCCTTTGGGGCATCTAATGTTTCTCTACTATTGATCTGTCTTCTGGTTCTCTCCTATTATTAGCCTCCCATACAGTCCAGATTAAATCAGAATCCAAAAAGTTGCAGCCTCTTTCATCTCATTGAAAAATACTGATGGACAGAAGGGGACAGCAGTTTCAATTGTCCAGCTATCATTGCAGTCATATTTTGAACTGCCCCATTTGACAAATTCCTTGTTTTGCTATCTCGTAGAACTGAGCAGAGAAGTGAGTTTTGACTATTTCAGTGGTATTTTTTTCAGATTATGACAACTCACCTGCATTGTCTGTATATAATTTTGATTTTGTTTCTTTATTTGTAAAGAATGACCAATGTCAGAGTACAAATGGTCACATTATAAGTTTGTGTCATAATATTGCATTTGTTTCTTTTTTTGTATATCATTTTTGAATGATTATTATATCTTCATATACCATCCCTAGGATCAAACAAAAGGATGGACGAATTACGGTGCAGACTGACTGAACACAGGATTAAAACTTCCTTTTTATGTAATGTCGCTGTGGTACAGGACTGAGAATTGTTCTATATACAAAGAAATATGGTATGTACAAATTTGGGATCTTGCACAAATTTGGAGTGATAGTATATTGAAGGTCTCAGATTAATAATTGGTAGCTTTGCTTTTAGTTTAATTTTGTTCACCACTGTCGGCGAAACAAATTGAGACTGTGTTAAAAGGATCAACCACTTTTCAAATGGCTGGTAGTGGACTGTGGTCAGCAGCATTGAGCATAGCAATCTATATATAGAAACTTATTTTGCCAGCGTCAACATTTAAACTGTGGAATTTGATGTTTTGGGAAATGCACTTATTGGCTTTCTTGCAGAGGAATGAGAGGATCAATATCAATTTTGTGTCTCTGTGGTAGATGTGAAGGTCCGCTGCTTGGTTTAAAACATGCATTGTAAAGGGTCAATGGATAACCTGACACTTTACTGAGAAAAAAAATCACCCACCAGCTCAAATTCTGCATCTTGCATGCTTAACCCATATACACACCACAGTATAAAACTAACATGTTTTGGTTCCATGGGGTGTGCAGGACAATTTCTTGGCCAGGCGCAAGTTGCCCAGCAACCTCATTGGGGCAACAAGACTTCAGGAAGTTGCTGTGCCAAGTCAAGAAATAGCCCCCTACTACATTTCTGTTACATGATTGCCTTCACACCTCATTTTAGTGTGAGCAGGACTACAACCACTGAAAAACATTTTCAAAACTTGAGAGTAGATTTAAACCAGTGCATTTTTCCGTAATACAATGCAACCTCTTTGGCACAGCATCAGAGCTTTTTTAAACTAAACACTTGATCATTTTTAAGTTACATATAGCTCCTTTAATTACCCTATTCTGTGCTGGTTCCCACTTTGTTCTTTGAGCCTCTCAAACAAAGATGGCCTTATTTCAGAAAACATCATTATGTTGTTGAACCATGTAGAGTCCTTTATGATATTCTTTTGTCTTCCCAGCTTCTGATTCCAAATTAGGTCAGCCCTGAAACTTTTATATTTTAGTTTTTATTTGGAAGTTGTAATGGTGAAGAGTAAACCAGTACTAACTTGTCAGAGTCTGAGCATGTTGAGACACAATAGCAGAATTGGAATTGCCACGCAACATAAACATTGGATGTGATTCTTTTGTCCCCCTCAGTAAAGGGAAGCATGTATGGCTCTGCATTCCAAAAGTGTATTTGTGAGTGTGTTAGCACTGTTGTCCTGTTGTTCTGACAGGGGAAGTGAGCAGGCATTTGGGAGTTCTTTGTTTCAACTGTGACAAGGTGGAGTCTCTGCTGTAATAGTTGTGTAATTCTGTGGAGTGCTCTGTTTCTTAAGCTCATGACTAGAACAGTGGCAGAGAGTCAGGGTTTTAGGCCTCTCATATCACAAGATGCACATTTTCTCATAGCATCTAAGTAGGAGCTTCTATGTTCTTAACCCAGTTTGCTAAGTTAGGTAGTTGAACTTTAATTTTGCATGTAAGGTCAACTTAATCATAGGTAAGAAGATAAATTCTGAGCAACTGAGCAGCAGACAAAAGTGAGATTGCTGTGTAAAACTTTGGCTATCTAGACTTGTTTGAAATCTTTCAACTCTGCTCTTAGGCTGTGATTATCATGTACAGTCACAAAGAAGCATGAGTGTCAACTGACATTACCGTACATCCTTAGGATTGGCAAGCCTTTTTACTTGCAAAGAAACAGTTTTAGTTTCAGAAGTTATGTTTTCATCAGTATCTGTTGGTTTGTTTGTTTGTCTGTTAGCAGGATTACACAAAAACTACTGACCTGATATCCACAAAATTTGGAGCAGCGATAGAACATGGGCGAAGGAAGAACTCATTAACTTTTGGCGTCGATCCTGTTAACAGGGCCGATCCAAGAATTTTTGATCACTTTCTTTAACATTGCAAGATGGGGCATTTTTCAACATTTTCAGTAACTTGTTATCAAATAATCTATGGAAGAAAATTATGATGAAAAAAATCAGATACTTAGGAGAAGGGGTTCTATGGATATCTCCAATTTGGCACAGGTCCAAGTAAAAAAACAAAACTGATTTGGCAGATTCAGATACAGACATGGATAAAATTGTTGGTATCCCTCTGTAACAGAAATAACTTGAATCTGACAAAAGTAATAATAAATAAAAATTTTATGAAAACTAACCAATGAAAATCAGACATT
>JAQQAE010011186.1:0-13743 GCA_029823295.1 Pseudamia nigra | reverse complement strand
TTTTACTATCTAATTTAATTTCTTTAAATTTATTTTCATAGTAGGCCTTCTTTTTAGCTCTGTTTAATTTTGTGACACAATTCCTTAGTTGTTTGTACCTCTCCCATAATCCCAGTGGACAGCGTCTCAAAAACACATAAGTTTCGGTGCGTCCACCGTCCCTTACGTGTCCAGCAGCCGCTGTCCTCAGAGGACCTTGGGTTCCCCTCGACCCGTCTCCTGCAACAAGAGGAAATTGAAGTAATAACACAACACTCTGGAACCACAACCAAGAGGAAAACCACAAAACAAAACATATATATGTAATATACATAATACATATAATTAAAATATATAGTATCGGGCGTTGGAGGTTGGGGGTTGGGGGTTCACATGCCAAAAGAAGTAATAACATCTACTAGTGGCTCTACAGTTCCATGATTGTTCTAATTTCCTCACTTTGTTGGAAAATTGGACATCTTGGTATATTAGATATAATTAAGCTAAACTATTTGTAGCAGTAAAGCCTTGCACAGTTAACTTTTATCATGTTCTTTGCTGATTGGCACAATATTTGTGTTGCAGTACCACTGTTTTTCACACATATAATTGCCATCTGCTGCATCACTTCTTTCTTTGCTATTTCTCTGAGGAGTAAAAGAAAATATGTGCATAAAGCAGCCTTCAAAGTATCTGAAAACCCACCATATTTAACACTATAAGAGCTATTAGTCAAAATTTACCCACACTGTGTTTCAGTAGTCCTTATTCTGTTTGAATAAAGCAGTGAAGTCTCTTGGTTTGTGACTTTTCCTAAAATGTTAAGAATAGTCCATATAAGTCCAGCTACCGGGGAACATTTACTTCTGTAAAATGCATTGATTTCCACACCGTTTATGTTAAATATGACATTTTTAGACATATTAGGCTTGCATGTGTGCTGAAATGGCAAGTCATTTGTTACAGTTTGCAATAAAACCTATGACAAAAATATTTTGGTCATACCCACTTTCACAGTCATTTTAGACTGATTTCATGTAAAGGACCTAATGTTCCTAAAGTTACTTGAATTAAAAAACCAAAGCGCAAAATGCTGCCGAAGACTAAACAAACTCATGTGATGACTTGCAACATTAGATTCTGAAATGCTACATGTATATTTCAGAATATATGTATATATTTATTATGTCTATATTCAGTAATACTGTATAGATTTTACATACAGTACTAGGCAAAAGTTTGGATACACCTTCAGTTTGTGCTGAATTTATTATTATTTTCAACATTGTACATTACAGTCTTTTTCAAACTCTTCAACACATCGTTCAGTACTGTAGTCAAATTTTGAAAACTCTTCACACAATCATTGAAGCAGAAACCCATGTGAAATAATCTGTAAGTCATTTTGTCATGGCTTTCACACAAAATGCATTCAATGACCACATTTTACAAAATTCACAAACACTTTTCTCACTCACAGACCACCAACTGCAATACACTGTGCATTTTAAGCACATTTTCAAAACTCTGAAGAAAACATCCATCCATCCATCCATTTTCTACCCCTCAATCCTCGTGAGGGTCGGGGGGAGAGGGGGGTGCTGGAGCCTATCCCAGCTGACTTGAGCGAAGGCAGGGTACACCCTGGATGAGTCGCCAGTTCATCGCAGACCACCTTGTCGCCCTCTACAGAAAATGTAAGAGAAAATGATTTTGGACCTTGAGGGATGTCTTGTTTTTAATTTTTTATTTCTAAAACATTTCAATATAAATGATTCTAAAAAGTATATTGAAGTAGCTGCATTTCTGCTTCATTCTTGTCACATACTTCCTGCACAGTCAATAAAGAAGATAAATTTTCTGATAAATTGCTGAATTATGTGATAAATCAAACTTCGAAAAGAACAGTTCATTATTTCTTTATGGTAGTGTTCCTTGTTGTTAGTGTTGTTAGTTAGGATATTTTTACTGACAGTGTTTGCTTTCAAGTGAGAAGTGTTGCTCGTATTTGGACAAAAGAGCTGGTTTTGAGACATGTTTGAAGAGTTTTGGTGGCTTGAGTGATTTTTGGTGGTGAAAATACCAGTTTGACCAAGGTGCATGTTTTTAATTCAGGCTGTGTGGTGAGTCTGGGAAAAGTAGCTTCCGTACTGACCAATATGTTAAAGTGATTGAAAGAAACTGTAGTACTGAAGATGCCACATTTAGCTTTGATGACAGCTTTGCATTCTCTCTTCAGATTCACAAGGTAGACACTTGGAATGGTTTTCAATTTAAAGGTGAGTTCATTTGTACAATTTCTTGTCTCCTTAATGTGCTTTAGGTTTGTACAGAGGAAGTCAATAGCTCTATTAGTGCTACTACAACTACTGTACAAATCATTATGGCAAGAAACACTCAGTTAAGTGAAGAGAAACAACGGCTGATCCTTACTTTAAGAAACACTACTTGACTAGCTTTAAGTTGGAAGTTTAACCCTAACAAACTCATCCTCTGCAGCAGAGTTTCATCACAGTTTCATCACCAGTTTCATCACAGTGTTCAGTGGTTTTGGCAACTGCACTTGTGGACACATTCAAATTTCTTTAGATTTTTTTGGACTGACTGATCATCATTTCTTAAAGTAATGACGGACTTCGTGGAGTGTTTCTTGTACAATGTGGACTTACGTACAGTAGTTGTAGTAGCACTGACAGGGCTGTTGACTCTATCCCCATCTTTCCTCTGCACAAGACAAATGATGATCTAAAGTACTGTACATTAGGAAGGCAATGAAATTGCACATATTAACTTTTGTCATGGCACACATGTGAATTGAGAGGATGATCATCAATGCTAAGTGTGGCTACTATGGACTAAATCTAAAATATAAAACATATTCTGGGTTTTCTATGTGTCAGCCCTGCAATGAACTGGCGGCTCATCCAGGGTGTACCCTGCCTTCGTCCTAAGTCAGCTGGGATAGGCTCCAGCACCCCCCCTGACCCTTGTGAGGATTAAGGGGTAGAAAATGGATGGATGGATATTCTGGGTTTTGTACGTAATTCTTCAGCTTCTGGACTGATATGTTTTTTTGAAGACATTTCGCCACTCATCCAAGAGCTTCTTCTTTTCTAAAAACGTTTAAGTTCTTAGTTCTTCTAAGTTTCAAGTGGCTTCTTCATTTTATGTTGTCAGACCATAATAAAAATAAAGAAGAACCACTGAAGAAGATGATGTGTCTAAACATTTCACTTTAAGTGTATAAATGTCCACTACTTTTGGTTTATCATCTCAATGGTCAGTAATTTAAAGAAACAACTGCTACACATACAATACAACTGAATACATTTATGCAATACATGTATATGAAATATTACTCCAATACAAACCACATTTTACACAGATGGCGACCTAGATCGTGTCTGAACTTTACAGTATTGTAGTGTTCATTTTTTGCTTCTAGAGGGCAGTATACAACAGGGTAAAAATCTTGTCAGGAAGAAACTTACATGGACCTTTTACATGCACGAAATGCTTCCTTTACGATAAATGTTAACAATCATAATATAGCAGCAATAATTAATGTTTTTGTAAAACTGTGTTAGATGCTAAGATGTATTTTAAATGAAATAATTCAAGGAAAGCACACGTAAATATACATACACATACATATCATCATCTTCTCATCATCATCTTATGTTTGCTTTAGTCTGTAGATAATATACACATTTAAATTGTTTGTCATACAGGTGATAATCAAGCCTCTGGACCTATTCTGGAATGGAGGACTTAAAGAAGCCAACGTGACAAGTATCAAAGAGAGGAAAACATCACACAGACTGTTGTCATAACAACATATTGCAATGAACACAAAGTACCATCTGCTATGAGATTTTTAAGACACATCAAGAGGACAAGCAGATGAATAACTATATCTCGGGAATAAGACTGAATGAGCACCCTGCGTGTCCTGGAAATGGTGCTGTAGTAAAAATATACAGATAAAAATAATTGGGTGGTCATTTAAAGTTAAGCAGTGAAGCTGAATAAATAGTAATACTGGATCAAAACAACATATTTTATAGAAGCACAATAGAGAAGCATGACAAGAAACAAAAGAGGAAATGTGGCAAGTTGTGGGAGAGTAGGATGTACTTATTACATGTGTAATTGAAATGAAAAGTACCAATTTTGGAGATCAGAGAATTAAGTTGTAACTTGAAAGTATTCTTTGAGCCAAATGTTCTAATTCATGGACATTACTATCTCACAGACATTAATCTGTATTCATTCCTGGTCCAGACTGACCTTGAGTGTTTCACCTGAGGTATGCGCTTTGCATCCATTAAGTCGACGTGGTGTAAAACCATCTCACAGCATCAGCGTGAAGTGTCTATTACCACCATCTTATTTCCTGTTTATATGGCAACTGCCTCAACATCCTGTTTTTAATTACTTCTCTCCAGCAGCAGATGCTTCTCACAGCAACCTGCTGTGGATTACTCCCCTGAGAACTAATGTGCTGTGACAGACCCCACTTTTCCAATCAATAACTCGCCCTAAATCTGCCATCTCTCTGCCTGCCAAACACACTCCCACTTCTAATGGCACATCATTTTCTTTAAGGGGGTGTAATTGCAGACTGTGGAAAGCTGAAGCCCTTTGTGTTCCATTACACAGATACTGTAAAGGAATCTAAAATACAGAAACTACAGCATATAGTCAACAGGAAGTGATGGGGGCTTTACACTGCTATGTCTCACCGCCATTTCCATCACATCACCCTGAGAGAAAGTACTCACTTCCCTTTTTTGGCTGTTACAGTCAGACAGCCCAGATAAATCGCTTTACCACTTCATAAAACCTGTTGGTGTGAGCACATCAAGATGTTTGTGTGATTTCAGTGGTAAGTACGTTCTTTTACTGTCTTGGCAATGAAACTTGATCTGCTTGACCTTAAAGATGGAGAAATTTGGCAGACGTTTTTGTTTTACATCTACTTGATACTGTTTTGAGCCTGAAGTTCGACATAGTACTTAATATCACCTAATTTTATTTATCTGGTAGTTTTATAGGTGATTTTCCAATTTAAAATTCATCTAAATTCAAATTACGGCCAGCAGAAAGTTCAGTACAGTATAAGACAATGGAAAAAACAAATTAAGTTGCTGTGAAAAAGAAGTAAAGTGGTTTCTTATCAAAATGGAATCAGCCATGCACAGATTCACTTCATTTCCACAACCTGAACACAGATCATAATTATTATTTAGTTTAAGTAATGGCACTTGTACGTTTGTTTACTTATGCTATCGAATTACCAACTGCCACATCTAGACACAAATGATCTCAGTCTCTTCTTCTGCCATTTATAGCTCAGACGCACAACATTCAAAATGAATATTCAAATGATTCAGTGGCTACTTCTGCAAACTGTAAAACAAGATTTATTTAGAAGCAGTGTCTGGATATTGTAACCACACTTCTGTCAAAACCCACAGGCACAACAAAAAAGTGTTATTAGACCTGACTCAAAGAGTTGATTTGTCACAAATGCAGAACATACTGTATCTGCAGCATTTATAATGTCTCTCGTCAACAGAACATGTGGTCAAGACTTCAGAATCGTCTATTAAATGAGAATTATCTCATTGCACATATTTAAGTGCAAACATTCACCCTTAACTACTGCCATACTGTCTCTTTATTATTATTATTATTATTATTATTATTATTATTATTATTATTATTAACATTATTATTATTAAAAGGATCATTTTTAATGGTCATGTGTTTAATCATATATATATAGCACATAGTTTTCCACCTGTAACTTCCTGTTGTATATTTATAGTAACAAAATAGTGTTTCATGACTTCCAGTCTAAATCTGCTGGTGTCATTTTCAACAATGTTACATTATTACAAAGATATCCAAATGTGTTAAACCACCCAGAACGTGTTTGAGGCTGGTAATTCTATTCAGATTCTATTCTATTCGGGTTAACTGACCTTCATTTCTTAAAGTAATAATACACCTCCTTTTCTCTTTACTTATCTGTGTTTCTTGCTGTGATATTCACAGTAGTTGTAGTACCACTAATAGGGCTACAGTCTCTGTACCCACAATTCCTCTGCACAAGGCAACTGATGATCTGAAGCACATTAAGAAGGCAAGAAATTGTGCAAATGAACTCTTCATAATCCAGTCCAACTTTATGTGTCAAGCATTTTAACAAAAACAACCACACCTGAAACACAGTGCTGTGCATCTATGATAAATAAAAATATAAAAACAAAGACATAAAAGAAACAATAAGACAATTATATACAGCTACTGTAAAGTGCCTAGAGTTAAAACAACAGTCATACAAGAAGCAATAAAAACAAATAAAATCAGATTCAAACAATCAAAGCAATACAAACAAACAAAATTAATGTTTCACACTGGATTAAAGGCCAGGGAGTAAAAGCGGGTTCTGAGACTAGTTTTAAAAGTGGCAAGGCATACCTGTGAATAAGAAAACCGTTCCAGGTGACAACTTGGTGAATCTGATGAGAGAATGCCATGAGTGTTCAACGCTGGCATCCAAACTAAATGTGGCTACTTTGGACAAACGACACATAAAACATGTTTCTGGGTCGTTTAACATTTTATATTTACTATATAATTCCACTGAAAGAGAGTGTCCAGACTTTTGACAGGTAGTATATGCCTGTATTCATTTTTGTCAAAAATTTTCTACAAATGAGATTTAAACAATATTATTATATACAGTACCTTATATCTCACACAAATACAAATGGCTTACCTGGGTTTCTTCTGCATTCTCTCAGTTTTAGCATGAAGCTGGATCTTAACATCTCCAACATGTCTATGGCGGCTCTGGTCAGACCCGAGCAGGGCCTGGGGGAATATCGCATGGCAAGCCTGATCTTCTACTGCTTCATTTTCATCATAGGAGTGATTGTAAATTTGACTGCTTTATGGGTGTTTGCCCTCACCACCAAGAAGAGGAACTCTGTCACCATCTACATGATAAATGTGGCAGTAGTGGACCTCATCTTCATCCTGCTGCTTCCCTTCAGGATGGTTTACAACCATCAGGACTACTGGCCCTTTGGAGATCTTTTCTGCAGGATCAGTGCAGCCTTGACCATCTTCTACCCCTGCATGGCTCTGTGGCTGTTTGCATTGATAAGTGCTGACCGTTACATGGCGATTGTCCAGCCAAAGCATGGTAAGGAGCTCAGGAACATCCCCAAGGCTGTGATGGCAAGTATTGGAGTGTGGCTCATGACTTTGGGGAGCACCATACCCCTGCTCTTCTCTGAGGACGACCCTGATCACACCTCCAACTTCACCACCTGTATCAAAATGCAAGACATCATTTACCTACGCCATGACAACGCGGTCAACTTTGTGAGGCTCATTTTTTTCTTCTTGGTCCCCATCTGCCTTATGACTGGCTGCTATATTGTCATTGTGGATAATCTGATCCATGGCCGCACCTCAAAACTGAAACCAAAAGTGAAACAGAAGTCCATCCGGATTATCATCACACTCATTATCCAAGTGTTGGTGTGTTTCGTGCCTTTCCATCTGTGTTTAGTTCTTCGGCTGCTGGAGACAAATGGTGAAGTGTTCAGCACATGGGCAGTCTTCACCACATATCTGATGAATCTTAGCACGGTGTTAGATATTATCCTGTACTACATCGTGTCAAAGCAGTTCCAGGACAGGGTGATCAGTGTGATACTGTACAGAAACTATCTGCGAAGTGTGAGACGAAAAAGTAGGCACACGCACACAGGCAGCATCCGATCAATGAGCAACCTGACCAGTGCAATGATATGAGTCAAACATCACTTCCATGTCAAACAGTGCACTCATAAGTAACAGTGTAACATTGAATGCATCACGATGTGCACGGTTCATTATCAAAAGGATCAAAACTTGCAATTAATTTCCAAGATGTAATTTACACTCACAGTATGGGAGTGCTGCTGTTATGGCAAAAACATCTGTGTTCAGAGCTGATTGACTCACCCATGAGACTTCAGATGTTTTCTGTGCATCTTTGCACTGGCAGACAAAGCACAACTATTTGTGGCTCAGGTGTAATAGATGCAGGCAAAAATAAATCTCATAATGACTTAAAGCATAGCAGACAGTCTCACATTGTTTGTGCTATTAATACAGTACATACAAAGACTGAAAATCTATTTAGGCTTTCTGTTAACCTTTAAGTATGAAGAGCATAATTGCACCACAGTGGGGAACTCTACAGGAAATGATGGTGGGTTTCAAAGGTGGTTGCTTTTGTTTGTTGTATACTGTGTTTATTAATTTCACCTACATCATTATACAGTTAATGCAACCATCCATCTTACACAATGTGCTCCGTAACTAAAGGTATTTGACTCATCTAGTTCACATTTTCATATATTTGGAGGTATGTCTAAGGACAACCTTTTGCCAGAGCATGTATTTATGAATGCACCACATGCTTCCTGAACATTGCTATAAATGTGATGACCAGCTGATGGCAGCATGGCACAGCTGCAGCCCACAAACCTGCCAGAGCGCAGATCATTTTTACTAAGTGGGTAGACTTATGCCTATGTGATGCAAAGTCCTTTTCAACTGTTTTGTCTCTGCATTGTAATAGATTTCAAATAGGTTTATAACTACAAAAGTGTATTCTCTGAAATAGCAATGACTTTACTTTCTCACACAGGAGTTGTTAACTACTGTAGTTTCCTCAGAGATGAATCTGGCCATAGTGTGTTTATGATCAAATGTGAACTGTATTGATTACATGTTAAATGATTCAGTCACTTGGAGTGCATTTACAGTAACATCTTCAAGAGTTGTCAAAGAGGCTATTCACTAGATTTAAAGCAACCTTAGTCTTAAAACAAAAAAAATATTTCTGCACTGGAATACTTCATAAGGTCTCAGCTGGCAATGTCAAATCCTGCAAATTAGCTGCATCTTATTCCTCAAATTAAAGAAATCTGTAAGTTAAAGAAAGTATCAGTGTTTTGTTTATGTGAAGAGATGGGAAAAATCATGCTTGAATGTGACAGTTTTGGTAGGTGTGCTGCACAAACATAGCCAAGCTAAAAATCGATTTTGTGTTGGCAATTGCTAAAATAATCAAGTTAGTGTGTCTGTCACACCTACACGGGTATAACTGGATTAGACTCAGTGTAGCTGAGTAAATACATAGTGTCTGGTACAATTAGATGGTCAAGGCACTTTGTGATATGAGCACATGTCTTGATTGTGGTAACTCTCAAAACACATATTACACATATGTAACAATTGGTATATCTATATATATTACACATATATAACAATTAATGCCTTATGCATTTGCTGAGAAAAATGTGTATGTTAATGTTTCATTTTTTTACATGCACAGATAATTTTCAGTAGTAAAGTGGTGTTTGCTTTTGGTGTTCAGTAGGTCTGTATCATTTTTATGAATGTCAAAATGTGTCCAGGCTGTTAGACGTTGTGTTTTATTGTGTTTAATAAGAAGAGGCAGACTACATGATTTCCATTTCACATGGAATTCTGGGAACAGCAGTTCATCACATGATGATGGGTTTATTGGCTGGTGGACTACAAGTGGATTTATAACCAAGAGGTCAAGGGTCAAATGAAACATCAGAGGGTTGTCTATCTGTCCCACCTGTTAGACATCAAAGAAAAACCAGCCACGCTGCTCACAGCAACTGGCATTTAAAACAATTAAGTTTCCTGTCAAGTCCCTGTGATGAATTATCCGGAAGCTTTACCCACTGTAATTCTAAATCTTCCCAACAAGTGCCTTTGTTGTAGAGAAATTAATGAAAACAAGATTGTCTTTCATAGGAGCTGATCTAACAGCGCGACAGCCAGCTGCTCTTCTTTGGGAATAAAAACAGTCAGCATTAAACACAGCTCAGACAAAATACTTTTTTTTATACCACTCGTGTGGAAAACAAATCAGGCGGCGAGCGCAGTGGCCATCTGTTTTGTTATTTGATATGTGTGAATACATGTTGTAATGACTTTGTTTGTGAATCACTCTGCTCGGCAGAACACACGAGAGCTCTCGAAGTGCTGGAGTGTTCAAAGCTAATCATATAATTGGACACAATAGTCGATGACAAATGGAGACGCTTGGAGCCAGCCAGCTGGGGAAGTGAATATGTAATCATTGTAAAATCATATCATTTTTGCATATTTGAAGACAGCTTAATAGAGTTTGCATGTCAGCACACTATAAAATGATGATCAGAGAGAGTATAGCTGTTTGCTTTCCAAACTGTGCTGTGTTGGAATATTTATCTTTATCATGATTAAAACTATCTCTCACAAATGTGTATCTTAAACGCTCATTTTTGTTCCGTGTGATGATCACTGCTAAAACAGATTTGGAAGAAATGACACTGCTGAATAGAAAAAAAGGGGATGATGCAAAAGCAGACATAGTTCCAAAGTTATTACTTACAATATGAACAATGTTTAAACTATGTAAACTAGTCATTTGACTTGCTTTGGCAAACACATTTATACAAAAGCATCAAAAAGCAGATTACACCACCTGTGTTGCATTTGAAACAACAGAAAAAGAGCAATATGTTTCAGTTTGTTTTCAAGCACAGTTCCCTACACTTTTACTGTGCCATTAGTCTTCATACTGTTCCCATTAGAGAGCACGAGGACATGAAAGAGAGCCTATAACGTTATATAGATACTGTACACATCCAGCCTCGCCTGGGCCTCCTCGTCTACTGTACGGCATTAGCAACAAGCAGCTGCCTACGTTTACATCATTTAGCGTTTCTCTCAGGGCACTTTAATGCACTGAACCTCTCCCCTGGTAAACTTTACAATAGGATGTTGAGGGATACTTCTGGACTGCCATAGGAAATGAGAGGCACATGTGCACGGATCTAGCGGCACAACAGTGAGTTCCCCCCTGTGGTGCTGAGCTTAAGGGTTGCACAATGAGACTAATGGATTCCTTTTGTGGCCAAAAATAGGTTAAGTACATGAGCTATTGTTCTTATCTGCCATAGATGTGTAATAGTATCTTATGTACAGTAGGAAATGTGTGAGGTATTCCTTCATACACACTTAGCCAAGATAGCTTTGCAGAGGTAATCCTTTCCTTTGGCAATTGCAATCTAGCCCCACATTGT
The DNA here is from genome assembly GCA_029823295.1 of Pseudamia nigra. Lineage (NCBI taxonomy): Eukaryota > Metazoa > Chordata > Actinopteri > Kurtiformes > Apogonidae > Pseudamia > Pseudamia nigra. Next base: position 2,584 of record JAQQAE010011186.1, on the reverse strand, counting down.
CTTTTGTCTCCATTAAAAGGAGATAATCTACTGCAAGAGTTTCAAATGCTACTAAACTGGCTCCAATTGACCCTGTAGTCAGTAGAGAGCAGAAGAAGAAGGGGAAATGTATAGCCTTGATTACAGCTGTGTGTCTATTTTAGCAGAATGTTCTGATACTGATTCACACACACGGCCAGCCACCATTAGCCGGTATAAATAATGTAAGGCCCTCAACTCTCTCTGTTTTTTTCCCCAACTCTCTACTCAGCTAAGTGCCGTCACGGAAACCTTGGCAACCTCTTGTCAGGTTCTCCATAGATTAGTATAAGATTTATTTAAACTCTGTAAAGCAGCATGTTTTTTGACAGTGTTCCATTCCATGCATGTGGGAATGTTTTTAATTGTGCTATGTGAAGTGGAATAGGAGCTCCAGTGGGGACTGTGTCAAGTTGTGTTAATATTTAATCCAGCCTCACTTCCTCATGATCCACTGTATCAAGCGCAGAACAAGAACATTTCAAAGGACGCAAGTGAAGACACTTTAGACGCAGAATGCTATCTCATTCGGAATGTAATACAGTGAAAAAGCATATAGAGATATTATTTTGAAATGCCACTTGCGCCTCTTTTCTCTTCTCAGGCCGGAGCCATAACACAGGGCTCTGAAAAGTGAGTGATATTATGGCAGCTAATGCTAATGCACTCATTTCAGCTGATGTGCATTAAAAGAGAGCTGACTGACAAATTTAATGTAAAAGCCAGGTAGAGAGGAAGAGTGGTGGAGTTGTGTGTGTCGGAGAAAGTGGGGAGAGCGCAGTTTGTGTGTAAGAGATGGAAGGATGGAGGGAAGAGCAAGAGAGGCCTTTCACTTCCTCTGTGTGCACATCACGTCTCCTCTCCCTGAGCTCAATTACAGGATTGATACTCAGAGAGGAAACTTCATCATGTTGTACAGATGTCTTCACTGGGAAGAAGAGGGAGACGATGCATGTTGTCATTTAACGTGACACGGTCTGCTTTCATTCAAAACAAACAAAATGAGAAGCAGTTGGACTATAGATTTCATTATTGGCTAATAATAAATATAAAGTACCAGTAAAAACTTGGAACCAATGGAAGTAGAATACTGAGTGGTGAATACTCACTGATGGAAGCATGAACAGGAGGTGGCCATGCCTGTTAGATGGAGAATTTAACAATTCTGCTGAGTGAATTAATTTAAAACAATAACTTGTAAACAATAATACTCTTTCAGTGAGCTATTCAGCTCCATCATAGTAAATGTTTTTTATAACCCAGACAGCTCTATAAAGTGCTTTAGGCATCATTGGACACAACCATCATTAGTCAGTGCCTGTGTGTAAATGTGAATAAAACCACAGTGTTCATGATGCTACACAGACACAAGCCCATATCTATTTTACACTGTTTCATTTCAAACATGACACAAGCAGAGAACACACTCCACAACAATGGCCGTGTTTTGCTTTAATTTGATTAGGTTTTGTCTTTGCAAATGCCAAGTCCTGTTTTGCCTCAAGAACATATCTCTTAATCACGTTCCATCCAGGCTGTGTCTTTCATCTAAGTCTCACAGCCGTGGCTCACACCCAACTTTATTTCGCTATAAGGTAGAAAAAAGCACACGCGCACTGGCACACAAGCACACACTTTGAGCAAGGGGGAATACAATGACAAAAGCCTAGCTCTCATCTCTGTCACATAAAGTGATGTTTTGTGTTTAGCTGTGTGCAACTGAGGTGTGCGTGCGCGTGTGTGTGTTTGTGTGTGTTTGTGTGTGCGCAAGTGTGTCTGTCTGCAGGGCTCAGATCCATGTTGTTTGGTTTGCTTCTCCATTAAGAGAGCTGTAAAGGAGAGGGAACAGATGGCTGCTGGCCCGCTCTGTCCTGCATCCTCTCACAACTGCCACACTTCCTGTGCGTCCATTAATCTTCTCTCACTACTCCTGCAGCACAACTTTATTAAAACAACTCAGGAGAGAGCGAACAACAAGCCCGCGCAGCTGTCAGGAGCAAAAGACAGAACCATTCGTCCACAGAAGAACGGCCTCGCATTTCTAGACGCATCTGTAAAACAGCTCGAGTAGAATCCAGTTGGCTTTGAAGCAGGCTCTGCAAACTACTCGCTGAAGTTGAGACACAGTAAATGCTCATTATAACACAGCTGGAACTGCTGTTGTTGTGGAGTTCATAGGCATAGTTTGTCAAACTTAAACATGTGAGGCTCTAGCTCCCTGCTTGACAAAGACTACTGTTTCCTCTTGTTCCAGAAGAACATGGGAAATGCTGTGTAATAGTAAACTTTAGGCTACGTGATGACTGAGGTTTAAAAGGAGACCTTTAAAAAAACTAGGGCTGTTAAATAATTCAAATTTTTAATCTTATTAATAACAGGGTCACTGTGGATTAATTTTGATTATTCACGATTAAACCCATTCATTATCAATCTAAATTAATCACAGAGTCACTGGATTCATTTAAATTAATCACCATTAATACCCATTTGTTGTTTTTCATTTTGTGGGAGCAAAAACACTCATGATAGAAGGTGATACGGACACTTGACTAAAATTACTTATTTT
>JAQQAE010011185.1:0-13743 GCA_029823295.1 Pseudamia nigra | reverse complement strand
ATAAGGCGCAGTGTCATATTTGGACAAAAATGACGGCTTTTAGATGCGCCTTATAGTCCGGAAAATACGGTACTTTGGACAATCTAATATACAATACAAAAACCACGGGATGAGAAGATGTGTCCAAAAGTTTGACCAGTAGTGAATATTTAAAAAATCATAGTTTGTTGGCTTTTCTTTCTGCTCCACCACTTGTTGTTATAAACACACTATATCCCTACATTAGTAAGATCATTAGTCCAATTAAGCAGCTTTTTACAGTAACATAATACTTACCACCTGCCCAGCACTAACAGCAAAAAATCTTAGCAAATACCTATTGAACATAGTAGAAACAGAAGTAAAAGGAGGATAAATATGGCACGGTACTCTGTAATTAAATTGGTACTGTTACATGCCACTGAATAGTAAATTCAAACTTTAATTGAGTGTCATTTAACACAAAGGACATCTGCAACTCTTTAGCAGTCTCTGGAGTGCAGCTTTAATGACTTCAAATTAAAAAACAACACATCACCTTTTTGTATTTACTGTTGAACTAGACAACTTGAAGGTTATTTTAATTAAATTCAAATAAAGTTAATGGATTTAAGTTATATTAAATGCTCAGTGTGTGCATTTGAAAATTTGATTGTGCACATGTGTGAAATGTGATGATAATAATAATAATAATAGATTTATTTGACAGCCATGCCAGAATTACTGTACATGCTTCACCAATTCATCCATCCTCAGCACGCCTCCATTTTCAAATCAGCTGGGAACAGGCAGACTCCTTGTTTGAGCATCCAAAATGCTCTTCACAAACCTATGGATGATGCCACTTTTAAATGAAACATACTGTACCTCCTTTTAATAAGTTAATTTTCTACATGCAACTAGAGTCTGTATTTTAAATGTCACCTTGAAATACCACACAGATCCTTTATTCTACCACATTCACATACTCCTGGTTTTCAGCCCGGTGTTTCAGTGTCTGTTGCTTTAAATGCAAATGAACTCTTTGATCACACTGACTTATTTTACACATAGACAAACTCTCTGTGATGTCAGTCATAGCTTTCTAAAGAGCTATTTGGAAGGTCAAACAAGGAGCCCCTGGGCTCCAACATATTAGTACCTGTGCCTGTGACTCAAAATGAACTTCTATGTGGAGTGCGATTGAATCTGAGGTGGGTTAATGGCTTGGACACATGTAAATATATATAGTACTGTATATTTCTGCTCTAAAGTTGGATGTTTTAACCTGGAGCCTCATGGGGATTGACTCATTTTTGGAGCCAGTCCCTGGTGGACACTAACCGTACTGCAGTTCATGACACGTCAGCATTTAGCTCATGGCTCAGCAATGGAGGTCAACGCTTGGTTTAATCTAAGCCACAGGTATACAATATGGCATCTGTTCATTAACTACGGAAAGTTGCTCGGAGGCAATGAAGCAAAAAAAAAAAAAATTCTCTTTCCTCATTAGATAAATATTGTTGTTTCTTTTTTCTTTGCATGAAATATGGCCAGTTTGACATGTATATTAAAACATCTGGGGTGGCCTAAACTTTTGACTGGTAGTGTACCTTGTAATGGTTGTCAAGGGAGGACCCATTATGGTTGCTGAGAACCACGAGGCTAGGCGTTGAATTAGTCTTACCAAAGCTGGGTAAAATATTATTGTTGTCATCATCATTATTATTATTGTTAGTATTTGTTACTATTCTTAGTTGCCCACATTGTTCTCATTGTTGTTATTATTGTTGTTATTATTTTTTTTGTCTCAAACACATACACCTAAGGTATAAGGAGATGTGACGTGAACTAGGGGTGGTCCCAGGGGGCATACTGTGTTTGGCTGGTCAGTGACCTGGATCAAATAGCATATAAAAGGATATTTTTCCTTTTTTGTCTGATTTTTCCATGGATTAACTGGACTGGGCCTGGAGAGGATTTGGAGTCGTGAGCGAATACCAAACAGGACATGTGGTGAGATTGCGTTGTTTTCCGTTTTCTCTGTATCAGCGTCTCATCCTACTCCACATGCGTTTTTGTGGACACGTCAGGATCATACAAAAAAGGACGAAACTTTGGGACTCTTGTTTTGGGGACTATTGTTTGGATATGGGACTGGGGGGATTGTTTTGCATTTGTGTGCTGGGTAAATGTTCGTGGTGGTGCCACACGTTTTATGTTTAGTGCTTTAGTGGAATTTTGTTTTTGTTTCTATTGTAAAGACAAGGTCATTTTGGCAAAATATTTGAGGTGATTTTATTAATTTCACCAGGGTGTACCTTGCCTTCGCTAAAGTCAGCTGGCATAGGCTCCAGCACCCACTCCCCGACCCTCGGATGGATTTTATTAATTTCGTTGTTGAAGGTATTTTTGGGGTTGCAAAGGGTTGAGTTTTCTTTTGTTCTTTGGCGGGATCCAGTGTGTATAACACACCACACAGATCCCTGTAACTGCAGGTGGATCTGCCCTCGTCCTGCAAGCGCATTGTAACTTGCCCAAATAGCTTTTATATGGTGCATTGTTACAACCTGTGCAGTCGTCCACATACGTATTTATAATATTTATTCATTATATCAATTTATCAACAATAACACCAACTTTTGTCAAAATAAACCTAAACTTTGGCTTCATCAAAATACCCTCCTTTTGTTTTAATCACTGCTGAACAAATTCTGGGCATCCTAAGCAATAATGAGTCAAAGTATATGGTTGGAAATGAATTCCAAGCAGTTTGCTAACTAATTTTTCCGATATTTTTGCAGCTGTAAATGTCCTGTCAGTAATCTTGCAGACTACCTTATGCCTTTACATAATGTGGTCAGCAGAGGGCGCGCCAGAGTCAGAGTACTAGATCAAGCGACATTAGCTGATGCCAGTAAAGAAGAAAGCTTCAGTGCATGATCCAGCTCAGAGTACAAGCACAGCGCCTGAACTGATGTACATTTTGTTACTTTTTCTACAGAAAACAAAAATTAAATGTGTTGCACCAAAGTGAGCATTGCATCATTTCTGCATGTGTAACACTTCCATGGTTTAACCCCATGAAATGTCACTGTATTCCTCACAATGTGTCCACTTTAAAACACACTTAGCTTAACGGTGCCTCTCAGTGAATGATTGACATTGAAGCCTGAATGGAGAGTGGCTATCAAAGACAGAAAGCAGATGCTCAAAGGACTAATGAGGATTGTCATGCATTCTCTGTGTAACCTCTGGCACGTGGTGTAATGAAATTGTGCTTTGGTTCAAACTGCTGACGAGGGATGATTCAGAGCTCCGCCTCATGCTTCCAGTGGGTTTGTATAGGACAAATGAGCTCGTGCAATTAACTCACCAGTTAAATGCAACCCATATATTTCCTTAGAAACCAAGAATAGAGAAAATCAATGCAGCTGGTCAATAACTGGGTGAACCAAGCAGCCAGCTATAACTCTGATAAGGTAGTATTGTTGGAGTTATTTACACATCTGCTACCACTCCAATATGTGTTTCACAGTAAAATCAAGCTTGCTGTTCACTGGAATGGATCTCTCCTTAATTAGCCACAGTTTTACAAAGCTGAACTGATTGTTTTTGTGAGAACAGATGACATTTTTTGAGGAGGAGACTAAAAATAACGCAGTGCCCAGCATCTGCCTTGCCTCACAGCCATAAAAAATAAGCACAACACAGACATGACATACAGTGGCTGGTGACAGATCTGTATCCTTGCAATTAATTTAGTTGTTTTCCTGTCAAAAGCTGGTGAAAGTGTGCAGAGGGAAACTTACTTTTACCACAGTACTGGGGCTGCTACTTTTATTTGAAGTATTGAGTTGTCAGACATTCATTATTGTTATCACATCCATATTACCACAACTATTAAACACAAAAGAAAAATGCTCTGCCTATTTCCTTTCCCTCAGTTTGTTTAAATTTTTAATTCTGGCAGCAATTAAACTGGTTGGAGATAACTCTTTATTATAAGTGCCAGAGTATGAAAATCCATTTTTTCTTTTTCAGGTTTATATAAGGTCTGTGTGGTAAAATAAAAGCTGTGAAAACAAGAACTTACTCAGTCCTGAGAAATAGACAAGTTTTGAATGTTTGTGATTTGTGACATCACAAGTTATTACCAATCATAGTCAAAATAAAGAGTATCAACCCTGTCCCGATGAGCCAGTAGGGTTACATTTTAAAACATCCATAGTTACAACCAATCATCTTTTTGGTAAAATTAGACCCACCCCCATAAGCAACTGACCTGTAAAGAATATATTCTTGGCTGTTTTTTCAGAAAACTGCACATTTCCTGTGTTTACAGTCATCTTGTGTCTGAATATGATCTGGGGTCACCTTTGGAATGGAAAGTGGTATAACCAATCAGAGTGTTTTCTGTTCAGTTTTTCTGAGGCCCTCGGAAAACTACTGAAAAATCAAATCAACACATTTTATTTTGTCACCACCTTTACAGAAGTCTGTCATAGACACATATAAGGGATATTGATGTAAATTTTAGTGTTAAGATATGAGACCTTTCAATGTAAATTCTGTAGTACAGTAAAGTACAGGTAGTACAGTAGAGACAAAGAAGTGCATAATAGAGCTGGACAATAAATCATTATTGTGATATGTTTCTTTCATTTCATGATGTTTAATGATAACTGTTTATTGTGATAAAAAATAAATTTGTCTGTTTAATGAGATATAAAGATCTTCTTTATTTGATTAATTTCGTTGTGAAAGCAAAATCACAAGAAATCAAATTTGTAAAATGATTTAAAAAAAGCCATTAATTCACATCGCTTTCATTTTTTAGTTTTACATATTTTTAAATCATTTACATTGTTTTTGTCTTTCATGCACATTTCGTCATTCATGTTTTACATCATTTTGCATAATTTTCTTGATTTTCCTCTTTGTATTGAATGCATTTTTGCTTTTTTTACACTGTAATTGTCTTGTTGCATGTTTTTGTAACAAGTTAAAACTACAGATAATTTTAAAAGTTAAAAAAAAATATGAAATCAGAGAGAAAAATGTGTCTTGTCTTCTTGTGTCTGATGTCATTTTTTTCCATTTTAATGTTTAGTGTTTTATCTTTCATGCTGTTTTTGTCATTTTCTTTTTGTCCATTGCCTCTTTCATCATCATTTAAAACTAATTTTTACATTTATGCATTTTTACATCGCCTTTTAATCATTGTCATCTTTTCTCCCTTTCACATTTTGTTTGCATCACTTAATAATAATTTAAAACCACAAACAAGTGTTGAGTTTCTTCAGCTTTCACTGAGGACCAAAAATCAATTTTTAATCTTAAAAACTATTAATAGTAATAACTTTACATTCATTCCGATAATCATCAGTATCAACTGATATGAACATTTTTATTATGAGAATATCACCCAATTCTACTGCACGACAGCCAATAACTTCCGAAATCTCGATTTATTACACTCCCGTACAAATTGGGTTAAATCCATTTTGCAGAAGAAAAAAAATAGAACTGATGACAAACAAAACAGTACACTACATCAGATGCATGGCACAGTACGGATATGTTAACGGTATTTTTCACATTTAAAAGGACACTTACTTAATGACTACTGGAGGAAGAGCAGAAAATAATTCTTAAACCATGTCAGGGTTTTCTTTACAGAAAAGCCTGACATGGAAAGAAACTAATAGCAAATAATGCCATAAATAATAAGCTGAGTACAGTGATTTAAACAGTTCCAAAAGATTTCATTTGAATCGATTTTCCTGACCCAGTCACTTAAATGTCCTTTATTGTAACACTTTTACTTATACACTCACTTACCACTTAATTACTGTAGGTACACTTGTTAAATATCTAACAATAAAACCACATTGCAGCACTTCAATGCATTTAGACATGTAGACACAGTCAAGACGAGCTGCTGAGCTTTAAACCGAACATAACATGGTTGTTGGTGCCAGATGGGTTGGTCTGAGCATTTCAAAAACTGCTGATCTACTGGGATTTTCACACACAACCATCTCTAAGCTTTACAGAGAATAGGGTACAGAAGAGAAAATATCCAGTGAGAAACACCTTGTTGATGCCAGAGATCAGAGGAGAATGGTCAGACTGGTTTGAGCTGATGGAAAGACAACAGTTAATCAAACGATCACTTCTTACAGCTGAGTAAAGCAGAAGAGCATATGTGGATGTACAATATGTCAAATATTAAAGCAAGCTACAGTTCACATGCATTCAGTAGAAGTGGTCTTCTTCCTGCCTTCAGAGAAAGCGGATGCATTTTCTATTCTCTCCTTCCCCACTTGATCCTCGCTTGCTGTGTCCTGTCTGTGTCTGCTTCATCTCTCACTGCATCTTGGTCCAAACTTAAAAATACAATGGAATTGGTTAGCTGGGCTTTAAATGCAATTGACATCATTTTTTCAAACAGAAAGACAGGTCTGGGGGAACCCCAGTGCCCATGGGGCACAGTGGCTGTGGGGTATGTGAGGGACGCATGGGACAATTGGAAGATCATGTGTCTTTGTGATCTTTAAATTGAAGATGTTGAGGACATCTACCTATTTGGATTGATGATCACAGGAGTTCTGCTGATTGGCTTGGGAGTTTTTCTGGTGTATCGACTACAAAAGAAGACGGACAAGGCTGTTCAAAATGCGGACCCGGCGAAGCTTTGTCTCCACATTGAGCATTTGAGGAGAGCTCTGGTGGTGCAGAATGGGACGATTTCTGAGTTAAATCGAAGAGTGGTTAACATCTCGGAATGACTGGATGCTTTCCAAGGAGCATTTTTAAAGCCTGGAAATTGTAGACTGTAATACACAAGATCGGATGAGAGGTATAAGTCTCTGCCTCTGAAAATGAGACTGTTATCTTGTTTATGTTTTGGATTCCTTCAAATGACCTTGCAACAAAAATCCTCCAGGGAAGAGACGGAGTGAGAAAATGAAGTTTTGGCTTCTCCCTCTCCTACTTACATAAACATTCTGATACAGGGGCAATCTGAACTCTCTGAGGACATGTGTCACCATAGGAGCTATCATGGAATTCAACATCTGACATGCACTGAGAGCAAATCTTGACTTGTCAAGGTGAACTTTTTCTATGGACATGTGTTGCCATGGTAGCTATCATGGAACTTAACACCTGGACGATGCTCTGGGAGAGGATTTTTGTCTCCCTATCAGAACTGATATGACACAATGCATCCACTGTTTATTATTTCACATTTACACACACACGAACTCTCTCTGGCCTTGCTTTGTTAATGTGTGGGTAACTGTCTGCTAAATGTACATATGAAGGGTTTTTTTCTACGTGGCCATGATTTTGCTTACTATGGAGCCTAATTCTGGGAACTATGCTTTTTTTCTCTCTTTCCTATTGTATACTACACCCCCCACACACACACATAAACTTTCCCCCAACTGTATGAGGCGCCACAGACAGCTTCCATGTCATTTTGGCACGCTTCAACATGAGTGCACCTTAATGTCAAGTAAAATTCTTTGTATGTGTATGCATACTTGGCAATTAAAGAATATTCTGGTTCTGATTCTGATTCTGGTCAATAGAAGGCTGCAAAAATGTTCTTTGTCTAATGAGTCTTGATTTGTGTTGTGAAAAATGGATGTTATGGTCATGATTGACATAAGCAGCATAAAGCATGGATCCATCCTACCATGTATCAACTCTTCAGGCTACCAATGGTGGCACATTGTGAGTCCTCTAGTCCTCACTGTGCATTGTTTAGACACCACAAACTACCTGAGTATTGCTGCTGGTCATATCCATCCTTTAATGGACATCGTGTACCACCTTATAAAAGCTAGGAGGTCCAACCAGTGCTAGTAAAGTGTACCTAATAAAGTGGCCAGTGAGTGTATACTGTATGTCTATTAAAGCCTTCCGTAAGGGTCAAGATCAAATGTAGTTGCTGTGTCTCTGTTGATGACTCTTGGGTGCTTTTTGAGTATTTTCAGATCACTGTATATATCTTAACAAGGGTTTTCTGCATTTGTTTAAAAATCCATCATGACTCACTAAAAGCCCCTCCACGAATTGCCACCTTATCGTGGTGGAGGGGTTTGTGTGCCTGACTGATCCTCAGAGTTCTGTTCTCGGGGACCATTTGCCCCTGGTAGGGTCTCCTAAGGCAAACTGACCTTAGGTGACAGGTCAGATGAAGAGCGATTCAGAAGACCCATATGACTATTTATTACTGTGGGCCCACCACCTGCAGGAAGGATCTGGTGCTGTGTGGTCTAGGTGGCAGTCCCCAGTTGCCAAAACTAGCTCCAACTTGGAGGAGGCCCTGGGGCGGACGCACTGGGGGGATTTTGTCCCTCGACTGGCCTGGGAGTACCTGGGGGACCCCCCACGGGAGCTGGGGAGTGGTACGTCTGGGCTTTTCACCTCAGGCTGCTGGCTCCACAACCCTGACCAGGATAAGCAGAGGATGATGGATGGATGGATCACTAAAAAATAAAAACTGTACAAATACTTAAAACACCTCCAAGGCACACTGACATCTTGTGTGAAACTTAAAATATTTATTTTACATGGCGTATGGATAAAGTATGAAAATAAGCAACATGTTTTAACCAGACAGGTTTCAATGTTCTACTTGCACTATTGTGCGGTGTTGACCTAATGAATGTAATGAATTGAACTGGAAGAGTTTAAGCATGATAGCAATCATGCTTAAGATCAAGGAGCAGGAGAAAGAAAACAAGGAAAACGAAGGGAGAGAGAAAGAGAAGAGCGGGAAAGAAAGGATCAATTGAATGAAAAAAGTGTACAAAAGATGAATAAAAATAAAATGAATGAAAAAATAGGAGACTTGTCAGTTGCTCTTGGGGACAGAGCTAATTCTAGCTTGAGTATGGTTGCGTGTAAATGATTGTGTTTTAAAATACAGATTCTATGGGTTCATGGAAGGTGGGACGAATGCACTTGATCTTGACTATGATTGGCATGGATGAAAAAGGGAATCACCACACTCAAAAGAGGTTACAAAGTCTACACACAACACAAGGCTTTTTGGAGAGGAGCCCCCCAAACAGATAAAAATTTCAGTCATTTATACACAACTCAAGCCACGCCATAGCTCCTGTCATATTTCTTAGCGACAGATAAGACTAGGTTTGGCAAAACTCCGAGCTTAGTTTCTCAAGGACAGATAGTTACATAAACAAAGTTCAGTTGCCTCATCACTTTGGAATTAAAGGTCTACTGAAGGCAACCATGTAGAAAAAAATGATGTGTCAATTGGTTATGACTTGTGATGTCACAAATCACAATAGTTCAAAAGTGGTTGATTGGATGTGGGTTTCACAGGACTGACAGCACTGAGCAAGTTCATATTTTAACAGCTTTCATCTAACATGACAGACTTCATATAAACCCTCAAAACACCAAAACGGTGGATTTTCACACGGGGACCTTTCGGGGAAAACATTTCAATAACATTTGCTTAATTTAATTATCAAAGCTTGTCCAGTGAAATCGAGAGCAGTGAAAACACATCATTTCACACATCACTTCAGTCACTGCAGCCCAGACCCAAGAGGCATTTCCTTCCTTTCACACAGTATTTAAAAGACTCTGACTCCAATCATATTAAACCAGTTCCAGCCAAGACTTTCATATCAGAATCATTCACCTTCCTCCAAGTGTACACAACGGCTCAATATTTTCTCCATTTTAAAATTTTCTGCAGCCATATATCACCAGGACTGTGATTAGGTTACCCAGCCAATACTCCCATTTACAACCTGCAATGATTTCAGCTAACACAATAATAAAAAAAATCTCAGCATGAGCTTTTTTGCCAAGCTAGTAGTCTTTCAGAAATGGAGCAAAGTACCTTTAATATCAGCTAGAGACACATCTACATGCTGCAGGATGTCAGCTCTCATTACACTGCATTTGTACAATTATATTCCAAACTGGTGGAAAAGAAGCAGCGGAGAAAAGGCACTAGAGCGAATCTTTCTACCACATCTAAGACAGGGTATTCTATGTTTTCCCTCCAAGTGTGTTGCTGCCTTCAGTTTTCAATAATATAGAATATATTGATCTGTGGACACACTGCAGATTTTGCAATATTAAAGAATTTGAGACCTCATCATTTTTTTTTCTTGCTGATTCTTTTTAACCACTGTTATTTCTGCGATGATTGATGCTCTTCTCCGCCTCTCGGTACCATTGGAGGTCTACTTCATCACCGGAGGAAAACTGTTTCATCCACTGGCTCCACCTCATTCTCCAGTCGACTGTGGAGAGAGTGTAGGGGGGCTACAAGCTTTCTATTCCTTTCTGCAGGCTGCAAGTCAACACAGTAAAAAGCATCTCTTCAATCTGTGGAAAAAGGGAGGAGTTGTGTTCTGGGCAGCTACTGCACAAAGGGAGAAACCACAGAAATCTGCAAGTATTGTCTGGTACTGGAGAGGGGCAGATAGAGCAGTGGAAGATCTGAGCAACAGGGGTAAGCCTCTCCGGATTTTCAAAGTGATTGCATCTGGGAGTGAAGCTGTCGCTCACAACTACAATTATCACATCCATTTATCTATTGATGAAGGACTGGTGAGGGTTACGCTTTATGGCTTTTGTTAATGGAGTGATTCACACCTTTTTTTCATGAAGGAATCATTATGTAAATCAACTTTATCTCCCCAAAGGAGCGCAATTCCTTTGTTTACATCTGCACGGTGAAGAATTCTCTACCAGATGCACCGATGTTACCTGGAATTTGTGAGAGATGATTGCGGAGAAAGCTACTCTGTTTAAATTACTCTTTAAGGTGGGCTTCTAAGAACCTACGCTAGCAATGATGGTCCAACCACCCACTTCCGAATCCATTGCCCTGGGGCCACACAAACAAAATGACGCCCAGGAACGCATTTTAGAGCCCAAGTCACTCAAACCAACATGGAAAGAGATCACGGTGAGTTTCATCATGAGGACCAAGATTCATGGGTTGAAGTTTGTGTTCTCTCCAGATAAGACGAAACTGCAGCGAGTCATCTGGATCATGGCCTTCCTGGTCTGCCTGGGTCTCCTCTTCACCTGGTCCTGGAATCGAATCCTCTACTTGATGTCCTACCCCGCCGTCACTAAGATCTACATGGTATGGGCTCACAACATGTCCTTCCCAGCTGTGACTTTTTGCAATAAGAACCTTTTCCGTGTCTCAACTCTGACCAAGGACGACCTGTATCACAGCGGCTACTGGATGGACCTCATGTACCCCAATCACACCGTCATGGAGAAGAGCCTGGCCATCCTCAAAGACAACCACAAGCAAGGTCTTCTGAGCCTGCTGGACTTTAACAACTACACCCCACCCCCAAGATATCGAGTCAACACCACCGAGATGATGGGTCGCCTCGGTCACCAGCTGGAGGACATGCTGCTCGAGTGCAAGTTTCGCGGAGAATCCTGTACCTACAAAAACTTCAGCACTGTATGTACAGACAGAACCTTGTATTGAAATGACTGTTGTTTACAAGGTGTATTAATAATTCATGTAAGCAGCTGACAGAGCTCCCTCGAGCACAGATTCTCAGGGTGTTTTAAGTTGTTCGTGTCAAAACTGCAAACAAGCCCGTCCTGTTTTCTCCTCTCAAACACGACAACACTTTGCTAATTATTAAACTTGACGTCGTCAAAAGTCACAGAGTGAGAGAATACGTTTCATCCCGCATGCGGTTTTGGAAAACCAGTGTCATGTCTTGATCAGAGTGTCTTTTTTTTGGTTGCTTTCATTCTGCAGAGGTTTCAGATTTTTATGTTTTTATAGCATAGGTGGTGATTTCAGAGTAGATGACAGTGATTGGATATGTTTTGCCTCATGAATATTGACATATTTGTTAATATTTATGACATTTTGGGGCAGTTTTTCAAGTGTTTTGTCCATTTTTGTTCCTTTTATAGATTGATGTGTTCATGTTTTGTTCACTGAATTAATTTTGTTCATTTTTTGGATTTTTTTTTTTTTGGGATTTTTCCTCTCATTTTTGTTCATTTTGTTACCCATTATGTTGATTTGGTTCATATTTTCTTGACTGTTCTCTTTATGTTTGGTCCCTTTCTTGATTATTTTCTTCATTTTCTCTATTGTTTCGTTTTTTTATTGATTATTGCATTCAGGTTTTGTTCATGTTATTTAATTTTATTGATTATGCTTATTTTTGTTTATTTTCTGAAGTATTTTGTGGATTTTTTTCCTCATTATTTTCATTTTTGTTTATTTCCCTCACTATTCAATTTAGTTTTCCCTTTCTTGATAATTTGTTTCTTTTTGACACGTTTCTGCCTATTATTTTCATATTTGTTCATATTTGTTGATCTTCTGACTTATTACATTCAGTTTTGGTCCTTTTTTGTTCTTTTTTGTTTTATTGATTGTTTTGTTCATTGTGCTGATTTCTTTTTACATATAGTTTATTTTCTTCATTTTTTTGTTCATTTTGGCAATAATTATGTCACTTATTTATTCAGCATATTTTTTGTTGATTACTCTTTATTTTTTGGCAATTTTTGGATTTTGTTGATTATTCTTTACATTTTTTGTCATTTTTAGGTTTATTATTGTTCACATTTCTTATTTTTTTATTGTATTGATTATTTTGTTCATTTTGCCATTTATTGTGCTATATTTGTTCATTTTCTGCACTGTTGTGGATTTTTTCAGTTTGTTAATATTTTTGTTCATTTTGGGGTTAATTTTGTTCTGTATTTGTTACACATGGTTAATTTTCTTGATTAGTCTCTACATTTTTGTTCATTTTTGTTGTTTTTTGGATTTTATTGATTGTATTGTTAATTTTTCTGCTTATTGTGCTCGTTTTTGTCCGTTTTCTGAATTATTTTGTGGATTTTTTTCATTTTTGTTGATTTTATTACTATTATGGTCATTTTAGTACATTTTCTTGATCTTTGGGGATAATTCTGTATTTGTTTCACATGGTAAATTTTCTTGATAATCATCTTTAGTTTGGGGTTCATTTTTTTTGATTTTTGTAAGTTTTTGGATTTTATTCATATTTTGTTAATTTAGTTTTTTATTGTGCTCATTTTCATTCATTTTCTACCTGTTTTTGTGGATTGTTTTTTCTGTTTTACATTTTCTGTTAATTTTATTGCACTTTTTTAGGGTTTTGCTTGTGTTAGGGATAATTCTGCTCTTTATTTGTTCCATATGGTTCATTTTCTTGATTATTCTCTTAATTTTTTTGGTCATTTTTGGTTTGGTTTTTTTATTTGAGTTATTTTTTATTTTATTGATGATGTTCATTTTCCTGCTTATTGTGCTCATTTTTGTTCATTTTATGCATTTTGTGTGTGTGTGGGGGGTGTTCATATTTATTGATTTTCTTACCTATTATATTCATTTTTGGTCATTTTTGGGTTCATTTTTATTATTTTATTGATTATGTTGTTCATTTTACTGTTTATTTTGTTCTTTTTCAGGATGTAGAATTTTTCTCATTTCAGTTGATTTTCATTGCTCATTATTTTCTTTTTTGTTCATTTTCTTGATCATTTTTTAAAGTTTATTTTCCTGTCTACATTGACTCTGTAGAGGCTGCTATAACTCATTTTTTGTTTCCAAATAGTGACAACAATACTAAGAGAGGGAAATTAAAGCATGAATAATTCAGACCCCATAATCCAGTATACAGTGCCTTGTGAAAGTATTCGGCCCCCTTGAACTTTTCAACCTTTTGCCACATTTCAGGCTTCAAACATAAA
>JAQQAE010011184.1:0-13743 GCA_029823295.1 Pseudamia nigra | reverse complement strand
ATACACATACAAAGAATTTTACTTGACATTAAGGTGCACTCATGTTGAAGTGGGGGAACGTGTGTGTGTGGGGGTGGGGGGGTAGCATACACTAGAAAAGAGAGAAAAAAAAGCACAGTTCCCAGAATTAGGCTCCATTGTAAGCAAAATTATGGTCACGTAGAAAAAAAACCCTCATATGCACATTTTAATAATATTGAGGGGGACGAATCCCCCCATTCCCCTGAAATCTAAACATATGCACTGAAGACATTATGGTGGTCAAAGATAAATTATTATCCATGTTATTATTGTCATTCCTTGAGGGACTTTTTTTGCTAAAGAATTCCGGTAGATGAAAACTGAGGACAATGCAAGGATGCTTCTGAAATTCTTCTGAACATTCCTTCTCAATCTGTTTAGAAGTGTCACCATTTTGTGCATTTGACTGCATGTTAATTAATTCCATGTGCAACTTACAAAACTTTACACAGTATAACTGTCCTGTAGTGATGTCACTTTGCAGCTAGTTATTTGTGACAGGCTGTACATGTTAGTTTCATTTCTCCCTCCATCTATCTCGAGCTTGACACAGATTGACACTGACATAAACCAACCGGCGAGTGTGGCTCAAAAGGTATAAAACTTGAAGGAGCTCGGAGTGAGCTGCACACTTTTTTTGGTCCGTCGATTCAGGCATGACTGATGCTTCAGAAAAAAACAACTAATAAACCACAAACCGTGACTCTTGTCAAATGATGCTCTGGAACGTCTGCTCTAGCATGATGAAGACTGTTCCTGAGATCACAAATTCCCTGCAGCAGAACCTGATATGAATTTATATGCCTAAACAAACACACATGAGAAATGTTAATGTTTGAGATTATTATTGTTGTTTATTTTGCATAATTCATGGCACAGCTGGGGAATTGGAGATTATTTTTCAGACATATAGGCACAGAAGAGACTGGCACATGCGCTGCAGCTCAGGCAGAATGAAGGAACGTGGCCATGGTTTTAAAGTGCACTCACTGAGGTTTGACTGAGTGAAGCTGTGAATGATTGGACAAAAGATCGGACCAGCTCTGACTCCTCACCTTGCCTGAACTGACATGTTGCTCTATGTGATGTTCCAGTTAATGTCAGTATAGTAATGTCTATCTTCTGAGTCTCTTTTATCCCCCACACATGACAAATGAAAAGGTGTTCACATCAATTTGTGACGTTGTCATTGCAGAAACAACACAGATTAGTTCAGTTCAGTTTATTTTGAACATGCAATAATGAAAAGAAAGAGAACAATTAAGATAGAAAAAGAAAATAACAGCGTAAAAGTAAAAAAGATCTCAGACATAAGACATAATGAAAACATGGATTGAGAGCACTGGCTGCAGCAAGGTAATAAATTTGTGCAATTGTGTGCACTATTTTTCTAAGGAAATCCTAAATCTACTTGTTCTAGGTCATCCTATTGTGCTTTGTAGGTCATGGAACTCCTCTCTTCACTGTAGAGTTTACTATGGCTGGTACTGGGTCCAGTTACAGTGCATTGGTTGTAAATTGTTCAAACAGTGCAGATCATGTCAGAAACATGCCTGTATGTTCCTGATTTCATATCAGGTGTATCAATTACATTTTCATTTATTATTCACATTATTATTTGGCCATCTGTGATATTCATGACACATACATATTCAATTTATGCAACTTTAAACAAATCTGGTCCTTTTTAACTTATAATGTCGCTATTATGTTTTTACATTCCATGATATTCTCACATATTGATTTCTGTAGCACCAGCTCGTCATTTTCTTGTGATTCAACTCCTAAACTGATTGAATCCTGCTTTAAAAATGAATTGAAAGTCTTAGACAAGAAACCCTTTAACCATCACCACTGCAGAATCCGTGTCAAATAAAACCTCGGCACCAATTTAAAAAAAAATCTGCTTACCTCATTTATAAAGTGTTGCATGGGTTGTCACCTCCACCAATGAATGACTGTATTAAACAGATGTCTATTAATGGCTCCACTGTACACGTGACCAGAGCCACTGATCGAGGGGACTATGAACCCTCCTTGAAGATGGGCATCACAAAATGCCCTGTCATTTAAAGGGTGTGCTTTTTTGGAATATTATCCTAACCTCAGTGAGAATGTGCTCAAACAGGTGAAGTCGTGGTTAAGGGGAAACCATACCTGAGACTGTAAACAATATCTGAAATTAACTCACAATTATCTAAAGAGACTTATGCAACTGATGTGCACTTTGCACTTTTCATATTGGGACCTTGTGCAATAGAGATACTGAATCAGTTCACTGCATATCACTTTGTTATTCCATTGCACTGGCACTTTATTACCTACATGAATGGTTGACTCTAGATAACAGCCCCCAGTTGTCCTCTTTATATAGTATTTGTTGTCTTTTGCTGTATTCGTAAGTCTGTTTTTATATTTTGTTTTGTTTGAATATGTTTTTGTCTTAAATGTTGTATCAACCTGCCAAGGGTGTGCAGATGGAAATTAGCCTGTAGCTTCAATCTGACGTATTTGCATGTAAAAATTCATTAATATGCACAGACCCTTCTTTCTCAAAAAATAAATAAATATCCATTTGTAATAAACCTCAAGCTTTATTTTGACAAATAGCCACTAAATAGTGATTTGTAACATACTGCATGATTTTTGGCTACAACAAAGTTTTCATTCACTAAAAACAATTGTATGTCATGATATTGTAAAATCATTTTTCTTCCATATCTGGTGTAATTAAAAGAACATCTGACAGAGCAAATTAATCATACTGTATGTTAAGATGTTCCATTACAGTTGTTGCACATTTTTTCCTGTTTCAGCATTATCATCTTCAATTTTTTAGGAACTCGAGCTTATCTGAGGCTGCCGTGGTGTAAACGTTGTTGGTTGTGATCTTGTGGAAGTCTCTCCACCTTATGACACCACAGGTATTTCTAATATATTACGCTGCACATATGATTTTTTTATGCAGTCATTATTTGCATGTTTTTCCCTCAACAGGAAACACTGCACTGGCTGGAGCCAACCTTCTTTTTGAAATGCTGTGTGTCCTCCCAAATGTTAAATACAATTGAAACGTGTTGTGCATAGAATTCACATGACTGCTGTTATTAAAGATGCTTCACTGCCATGTGATGAAGATGGGGAGACAGAAGAACCTGGAGGTTGTTTTCCTTGTATTTATTGTTATTACCTGGCTGTTCCTCTTTAAATCAAACTGGCCTGAGCAGTAAACTTAAACTATAATTTTCACATTTTACCAGAACTATATGTAGATGGTGCAAGGTTACACACTTTAAAGGTTCCATACTATGAAAATCCATCTTTTTAGGGTTTCGAGGCCTACACAAAGTCTGTGATGCAAACTAAACGCTGTGGAAATGTGAGCCTGCTCAACAGAAAATACAAACTGTTTTGAATATTTTTAATTTGTAACATCACACATCATAACCAATCACAGTCTAGATAAAATCCATTAATTCACCCCCAATAAGCCAACACAATTCTACATTTAAAACAACAAATTACAACTGGTTATAGTTAATTTATTTAGCTCTACATTTCATTTTATTATGTGAGAATAATATAAAACAAAATCCAATTTTTGAATGGCATGTAAGTGGCATACACAATGTACACATGTGTACAACATGGACGGCTGTGGCTCAGCAGGTAGTGTGTCATTCATGAACTGGAAGGTTGGTGGTTTAATCCCCAGTTCCTCATATCACACATGAAATACTCACACATGTAAATTTGGAGACCTGACCAAAATAACAGTTTTACATTTTGCCAACAGGGGTCACTATTGCAAAACCTAGTAAACAGCTATAAAATTGCCTAAAATGACTTTCTTCCCATTGTGGATATATCATATAGATTCTGGAATGTCGACCACCTGGAAAACGCTTTGAAATGCTGTAAAATACTTCAAGGGGTATTTATCAGTACATTATTAAAGGCCTAAAACAATTTGAAAAAGTCAATTTTCAAAGCATACAGAGAGGCCACAAAAGGTTGATAGTGAAGATCTTAAATCTACTTGAAACACTGCATTCACTCCCCAATCAAACCACCAACCTCACAGTTCAGGAACCACTTTCTCTACTTACTGAGCCATAGCTACCACAGGAGACATCTACCAAAAAATCTAGCAAAGGACTTTTCTGGATCCAGATGATGACTCAGATTACTTCCAGAATATAATCGATTGGTCCTTGTGTCATTTCTGACCAATCCTGAAATTTCATCCAGATCTTTTGATAACTTTTCTAGATATTTGGTGGAAAAACAAAAAGATAAATCAACGCAGACAAAAGCATAACCTCCTTGATGGAGGGAATAATCAGAACAATACACATACTTAATATCAACAAAATGTAGTTCTTGCTTGCTTGAAATGCCAATTTGTTCTGGAACCCAAATAAATTCTCTCACAACCCACCTGTGGGTCCTGACCCAGTGTTTGGGAACGGCTGCTCTAATCATCAGTTGTCTTGTGCAGGGTGGGTACAGGGTCAAAACCCCTAGTAAAGCCACTACAACTACTGTACAAATCCTTAACATGGCAAGACACTCAGTTAAATAATGATATAAGGCAGTCCATTACTTTGTAACTCTAGTGACTCAAGTGGAAGTACTCATAAATGTCAGTACTTGAGTAAAAGAATATCTCATAAAAATCTATTCAAGTAGTGAGTATCGTAATGTATATTTTAAGACAGCCTTGTATATTGATCATGTATTGATTTTTGCTCAGTTTTTTATTTTGTTCAATCCTAGCACTTCATTTATTTATCTATTTTACCAATGTTCAATGTTTTCACATTTTCTTGTATATTTTCTTTTTGTTCAGTGTTTGTTTTTTAAATACTTATTTTGATCATCTTTTCTCACTCTACTTAATTTGTTGTTTCTTTCTTAAAGTTCTTAATTATTGTATTTTTTTGTAAATTTACTTTATTCATTTTTGTTTATTTTGATCATTTGTGGCTATTATGTACTCTGACGTAAAAAACCTATGCCACATCAAACATGCGAATCACTGGTATTTCGCTGTGGCGACCCCTGAGGGGAGCAGCCGAAAGGAGAAGAAGAAGATGTACTCTACTTTTATTTATATTTCTAATATTATTTTCTTCAGTTTTCTTGATTATTTTAATACTTTGATATTGTTCTTATTTTTCTGCTCTTTTTGTACATTTTATGTTGTTTGTTGTTGCATACACACACACACACACATATTTAATTTAATGGATCATTTTGTTCCTTTTGTAAAAAACAAAGTACAGTGTCCTTTTTACTCCTACTCATTGTGCTGCAGCCAAATGTAACTGAGTAAGAATAGAAAGCGTTCTGAAAAACAAGTACTCTTGGAAGTACATTTATTTAAAAACAAACACCCCCCCAAGTTCATGTAAAAGAGTAAATGTACCTGAGTACTACCAAAAGCCAAAAGCAATATGGAACTGACTAGCTGGACTTCAATGCAGTTGACACGCTGCTCGGACAGGAAGACGGGTCGAGGGGAACCTAAGGGTCCTCAGGGGACCTTGGCTGCTCTACATGTGAGGATCCGTGGATGCGTGGGGACTTGTGTGTTTTTGAGACACTGTTCACTGAGGGTGTGGTGGACATTTATCTATTCGGAACCATGATAACAGGATTTCTGCTGATTGGCTTGGGTGTTTTCCTGGTTTATCGATTAAGAAGATGGAGAGAGCTGTTCAAAGCCCAGCAAAGCTTTGTCTCCAAATCAAGCAGTTGGGAAGAGCACTGGCAGCACAACGTGGACAATTTCGAGTTTAATCAAAGAGTGGGTTACATGGAAGTGCTGGGTCTCTTCATAGGTGGTCTTTGAGGTACCAAAAAAAATAAAATTGGAGCAACTGAGAAGATTCAATTCTTTTCTACCTCTGAAAGTGTGACTGTCTTATCTTTTGTTTTTGTTTTTCAGCGCCGTTCGCCGGCCTTGAGAAGCTTGAGCTCAACCCCCTTGGAGGAGACGCTGTTTAGAGAATGAAGCTCCGCTTTCACGCATCCCCGGCTTATCACTACACACTCTGATTTGGAAGCTTAGTGGACTCTATGGACCTGTGTCACCATGGTCGAGCGCCATGAGACTTAAATCTGGACATACTGTATGAGGGGAGAGAGCGCTGACTTCCTTATTGGGACTGATACCACATATGCATCCATGTTGTCATTATCTCACGTCACAACACAACCAAGGACTCTTTGGAACTTTGCTTTGTTAATGTCTGTAGCAACTTGTCTGCTAACGGTGCATATGAGGTTTTTTTTCTCTGTGACCATAATTTTGCTTCCTATGGAGCCTAATTCTGGAAACTGTGCTGTTTTTACTCTCTTTCCTATTGTATACCCCCCACACCACTTTACCCCAACTGCTGAAGGAGCAGCGTGCACGTTCGCTGCAGCCCCGCTCCCCCTCGGTGGGAGAAAATGTAATTTCGTTGTTGATGGAAACATTTGACAATGACAATAAATGCATTCTGAGTTTGATTCTGATTCTACTACCCACCTCTGGTCACTAGCGTGCAGTCATTATAGTATTATAGTGTTGTTTATCACTGTTATGCCACCTATAATACACCTTTTCCATGTTCTAAATACAGTATAGTTAAATAGAGATAGTTTCTGTTGATAAAATGCATGCCATAACATGAAAACTCAGCTATAACAAGCTCCGCATTCATAAAATACCAACCATCTTTAAATGCTTTTTCCACTCATCTTCTCTTTCTATTTGAGGACCAGCTGTTAATTGGCAGCAGCTGTTCTGCTAAATCTGTGATTAATGCACCCAAGTGTGTGAATGGACACAAACATGCTGCAATGAACAAGCAGCTAACAGCTACCGAGTGAAATCCAGACGCGTATTTACCATGCATTTCTGTGTGGGTTTTCTATTTAGGGCCCGTCCTGTTTCATAGGGCAGCAACAGAGCAGTTAATTGTGTCTCTATTTTTACTTGATGCTTGAGTTGAACCTTTGTGTCCACTGCATAGAGAAGGCATTTTACTAGAAGATGTAAGGCACCTAGGTTTCCACTAGAGGGCGTGTTGACTGCATGTGAGCTTTTCTTTAATATCAGCTCTACAAGAGGTTTTAAATTTAATAATATAAAAAGACACATGTAAACGGTCTATAAGCACATTTCATTTCATTGTTTGAGAATAACATAAAACAAATATACAAACATTATACAATATAAACAGTTCTGAATGGTACGTGAGTACTGAGAAATATGTCGCCTGAGGGCATGTATTGTGAACAAGCGTATATGCTATGGATTCTACAAAAACGGCAGATCAATTTAAATGTCATTTATTTTCTAAATTTAAATTAAATTTGTTGGCTGTATCTCACATTCTCAGGACTCAAAATAGGTTGTGTAATGTTTTTACTGGGTGCTCCATTTGTTTGTAATTTTGTTCATATTTGTTCATTATTTGATCAAATTTTGCTTACAGTAAACTTTTGCAATTTTTCCTTACTTTTCTTCATTTTCATTTTTATTTACTTTTGAGCCATTATTTGAATGACTATTTTCATTATTTTTCTTCATTTGGCTTACCTTTTTAAAAGTTTCATACTTTCTTATTATTTGGTCTATTTTTGTTCATTGTCTTGATTATATTGTGTTTTCTTGAAAAATATACTCCTCTTAATTTAGTTTTGTTCATTTTTGCAATTATTTTTGTTTTCTTTATTTTTTTTCCTTGTATTATTTGTTTGTTTTTTTACTTTTCCTGATTATTTGGTTCAATATTGTTCATTTTTTTGACTGTTTTCATCATTTTCCTAATAAAATAATTTTTTAAATTCTCTTTTTCATTATTCCAATTATTTTGCATGTTTTTTTTCATCTAATTTACATGGTATTTTATTCTTTTTCTGCAAATTCTTTTGATTATTTTGTTCACTTACTTTTTGCACATTATTTTAATTGTTATTTAAATGTATTTTTCTTCATTTGGATGATTCTTTTAGTTTATTTTTGCATTTTTTATTTTCAAACTTTCTTCCTTAATTATTTGGTTTATTTTCTTGATCAACACATTTTTTAAATTTAGTTTTGTATATTGTTGCAATTGTTTTGCCAATTTTTCTTCATTTGGTTTTTGTAATTTGGTTAATTTGCTGGATTTCCTTTTATTTTCCTGATTATTTGGTTCAATTTCGCTCATTTTCTTGATTGTTTAAAATATTCCTTTTTTTTATTTACTTTTTCTCACAATTTCAATTATTCAATTTCAATTCTTTTGCAAATTTTTGTCATAATTTAGTCATAATTTAGTTGAAATTATTTGTTCTTTTTGTCTATTTTCCAGATTATTTTGTTCATTTTGATTTTTTTTGCTAATTCTCAATCATTTAAGGACTTATTCTGCTCTCTCTTTTTTGACTAATTTGTTCATATTTTTAAAAATTCTTTCTTCTTGCACACCATCTTATCTTCTACAATAAATACATTAAGTCCATAAAATACATTAAAAATAAATCAGAGATTAATTTAAAGTAGAAAATTAAGACATAGTATAGAATGATTTTTTGTGGTAAGATGAAAAACTGGTTTACCTTGTACAGTATTTATTGATTATTTTATCATGTATTTTTAGTTTTTTTCCTAATTATATGGTTCAGTTTTGTTGATTTTATTATTAAAAATTATTTTGTTCATTATTTTAATTATTTTGCACATTTTTCTTCATTTAGTTTATCTTGTATTATTTTGTTGCTTTTGTCCATTTCCTGGATTATTTTTAATTTATCATGTTAGTTATTTTTTGACAATATAAGAGATTGTTCTGTTCATTTTAAAACAATTTGTTTATTTTAAAAATTTTTCTCCATTATTTGTTAATTTTGTTGATTCAGTCCTATGGACATAGATGTAGAGTTCAGGGGATGGGAGGGATTCATCCCCCTAAGTATTTGTATACTGTGCATTTGCCCCCACAATAAAATACTTTACTTTAGATGATATGCAGCTTTTTGTCTCTAAAAATTCTGCTTTTGTTCATTTATGTTGACTTTTAGAAGATTTTATCAGTGTTTAATTTTGTGCTTATTAGGTTTAGTTTATTTTAAGTTAGTTAATTTTGATACATCAAAATAAACTAAGTAAGAGAAAAATCCCTTTACACTATTTTCAAGTTCACTTTTTGTTATTAGTTGGCATATTTTGACTTTTTTATGCTTATTTTTGCTCATTTTGTCTATTTTATCATTTCATTGATCCTTTTTCTTGATTTTCATTCACTTTCTTGATGATTTTGTTATTTGCTTTCCCTCATTTTCCTGGTCATTTGGTTCATTTTTGTGCATTTTCTTGGGTAGTTTGTTAAATTTATTCCATTTCTTGATTATTTTTTATCAGTTTTGTTCATTTTCATGAGTATTCTGTTTTTTTTTTTACTAATTTCCTTGATAATGTTGGTAATTTTCTACATTTTTTCTAATTTTATTAATTAGTTTGTCTTCACACAAAAGGTATGCCCTTGCTTATAGACATTACCTTCCACGTTTAAACACTTTAAATAATTAGTAAAAATACATATCCACTTTAAGTAGAAAATTAAGATATAAAATAGCCATGTGGAATGGATTTTTTTTTTTTGTCTCCAGATGAAAAACTGGGATGAACTCGCGTGGACTTGTATCACAAAGGGAACGTTAAACACATAAAATAACATTTGTGAAGCTTCTCGTTCAAAACTGGGGAAAGTTGTGATGAATGAACAGTGGAGCCTTTGCAATAAGCCTTGGGGTTATTGAGAAGTCCATCCAGGAGCCATGTGGGGTCCGCTGGGTTGTCCTGCCCCGGTGGCGTCTCCCACTCTGGCATTAGTTGTCTTCTCTTTCAGCGCTCCCTGGATTCCATTCCGCCTTTTAGGCAGCGCTCTGCTCGATCCCAGCACAGGACTTCCCAGTGACTTGCAAGACTGCATTTAGCTCACAACTAGTCTATAAGTTTCGGAGTGCGAACAGGAGGAGGAGAAGCCCACTCGGCTCTTTTATGTGTTGTATGTTGCCAAAACTAGCGCGAAAAGGATCGTTTTTTTTTACCTGTTGATGAAGTCCCACCGGGCGTGGGACGCAGAGGCGCAGTCGGGTTTCTTCCCACAGAAGGAAAGTGTGGAAAGGGTGAAGGCTACACAGCACTCCAGTGGCCAGGAGGAGTGAAGGACTTGGGTTTTTCATTGTACCCAGCATTTCCAGCCTGTGCTGGGTTGGTGGAGAATGGGCGCTCCGACCTCTTCGATCTGTGGACTTGGCTTCTGCCTGATCCTCACATGTCATCTGGTTACTGTAAGTGAGCTTTCCCCGAAAACTTCCTTTTTATTTTCACTTCAGAACTTTCAGACAGAGCCAGTGCATGGATAGTTTTGCAACCACTCGTCCTTTTAAGGTCAAATCAAAGTTACAAACCAGGGCTTTGATGTCCTGTGTAAGGCAATAAAAACGTTGACGTTATTATTTATGTTCAATGAACAATGTGCTTTTGAGAATGGCTGCGTGCTTTCGCGCAGGTGGGCTGTAGATCTGACCCATTCCAGTCCTCAAGTCCTACCAGCATGCATGTAAAGATGCTTTTAAAAGTAATCTGACAAACTAGAAGCTGCTGTAGAGTGAAGCAGCTAAGTTCGTCCACAGAAACAAGCTATTCATAGTCTCCCCAGAGTCTTCAACTCCTAAACCTTCTCAAACTTAGGCTACACATTACATTGCCAGCACAGTTGCACAGTCTATGCTTATAACACGTGTATAAAGGGAGTTGTTTAGTAACAGGGGGCTCAAAAGCCTGTGAAATGAGCATGCATGTGCACCCTTAGCTCCTTGTTTTTTCACATGTGTAGTCTAAACAGTCCTGAATCCCTATAATAAAGGTTGATAGTTATTTGTTATAACCAGATGTATATTATTTTAAAAAACTCAATTACCCTTCATGCAACATAGAAAGAGTCTGTGCCAAGTCACATCTACTGATTTAATCCTTCCAGCTTTCCCTTGCAGTGCTAAAACCATACTGCCAGTGCACCGTTTGCATATTTGTTCTACTGCTCTTCATTAGTACAGTCTATAAAAAGTTGACTTTAACCTGCCATATCTGCAGTATGAATCATATAGAAGAGGGCTATTGCTTTGCTGCTGAGAATAGGACCCCATCCCACTCCACCCGGTCCCCCAGAAATCCCGTCTGGTCTCTCACCTTCATGCCCTCCAATAAACAGAGCTGTCATGCTTGGGGTATCTGTGACTCGCCTGTGTTGATTTGATCTGAAGCAAATCCTCTTGAATGATGAGAGATAGTTGCACTGGCCAGCAGACATAAATCTTTCACCTGCTAGATATAGAGTGTTAGATGTTTTAAAAGCTCTAATGTTCCGGTTTTTATGACTTCAGGGTATATTTAACATCTAATGTTGACATGCTAGTGAGTGCCGGGTGTGTGGATGACATGATCAATTAGTGTGTCTCTTCACAAAGTTCAGACAGGAGGCATCTTTTCTGTGTCGTCAAATTAAACATATGTATTTTTTTGATATAATTGATCCATGAAAGCGATCCAGTCCCTGGAGGGCTATTATCTGTTGTGTGCTGACACTGTAAGGTAATAGGAGATGGCCTCTACTCTTTTACCACAGCCTTGATTGACTAGCAGGCCTGAGTACAACAATATCAACATAATTCAATTATCTGGAACCTCAAGCATCTGTTTTTTGCATTATGACTTTGAAATACAGCAGGAGGACGCTGGCTCGGCTGCCTCTTGATTTAATTAAGCACACATTCTGGCGCTACTATGGCCTGTAAATTTCCCCCCAGAGGACTGTCAGGGTCATACACATCAACTCAAACAATCTTATGATGAGTCTGAGGTCTCAGTTACAAATGAGTACCTGTAATGTGCTGTGATTCACCAGCGCTCAAGAGTGTCAGAACTTTTTATCTTAAAATTCATTAAAAAAGAAAATAATCCTGCAGCCACTTCCATGTGTGTCTGTTCCATACCCGTAACACGTTTCAAAGTCAGTCTGGATTATCTGTTCCGGTTGTGTAATCATCAAAATACAAAGAGGTCACTTTGTTTTGTGGTGTATGAGCACTACTACTGACAATTTTGGCACAGTGATCTCTCCCAGTATAGACTGACACAAGTGTCCCTTCACTTCACTGGGGGTTGGACCAGAGTTTGGGGGAAGGGCGGCCTGGATTCCTATGACTATATCGTCTGCAGAGAGTGTGTCATTGGTGTAAATTGTTCTCTTTCTCTGCTGTGTGTAACTTAGCCTCTTCATCCCATGTTAAATATCATGCAGCGACAGTTTGAGGCGATGCTTTATTTAGTCTGTGCTGGCATTATGCAGTGGCTGGCGAGGTGGTTGGTCTCTCTGTGTGGTGCTTTGTCATTACAGACCGGTGTACCTGGTGTTTAATTCACACTCAATGGGGATTCTATGGAGTTACAAAGCGCAGCAGTGCAAACACCAACTCCACTCCACAGTTTGAACAGTAGGGAAGGTCTGCCCCCTCCAGACCCATTCACATAATTGCTTGAAGACTGGGTTCGGTAAACATTGCATAGTTGAATTATAGCCCCAGGAGAGGCCATCTTTGCTGATGGGACAATGGTGTACTGAAGTGGCCTGCCCCTCCTCGAGCACATTGGCACATATGGAGCGCAGGCCGGCAGCCTGGCGGTTGTTGACTCTGCAGTGAGGTGTGACTTGGGAGGTATGGAGGTCACAGAGGTTAGGACTCTGTACCTGAATTAGTTTCACAGTTCAGCAGGGATCCTCATAATTTATTCACAGCCTAGATTAGCTCCTTCTTCACACTTTGCATTCCATTATAAACTGGTGTCTGCAACTGTACCAGGCTGCTTTTCACATCATTAAACTAGCATATTTCATGTTTTTCCATGTTTGGTACCATTGAGATGGGTCTGATATGTAATACTAGCATTTGCATGGCTCATTTTTTTTTTTTTACTTTAACCGTTCATCTTTACTCAGATTTAACCAACACAGATCATGAAATATATTATAAAATCAAAAAAATCATCAAACATCTGTGCAATTATTTAACAGCAAAGGGCTGCAATTTAAAGGTTTGCATGCTCATAATTTGGATTCAGAGATACATTTTAGAATGATCAGCAAGCCCTGCATTTTCCTGATACTGACCAAACAGACACATATTGCAATGTGCTGACATTGTCCACCATAATCACCCTATGACTTTGCACCGTATCCTGCAGATCCATTGTGCCAAACGTCTTAACATGTTGTACAGGTCAGTTAGTCAGGGTTCTCATGGTTCGTTGAAAAGTCTAAAATCCAACAATCTCGATCGTAAGCTATATAATACAGTTTAGTACTGATTAAAGCTTAATGAAAATAACAGATTTGGAGCCTGCTTGCAGAAAAGTCTCTAAATAGGACCCTTTGACCTGCCATAAAACACACATGGAACCCAATATTCTTGTGTATTCACATCAGGAACATCATCAAAGTCCAGGTCCAGCATGATGGAACATGAAGTACAGGCAGTTCTAGGGTTACGGACAACTTCCGTTCCTACGGTCGCGATGTAACCCGAATTTCCGCGTAAGCCGAAATTAACCCTTTAATACCCCTAAATGCCCCTTAAATCTCTAAATAACTATCCAAATACTGTATTTTCCCTTTAAAAGTC
>JAQQAE010011182.1:0-13744 GCA_029823295.1 Pseudamia nigra | reverse complement strand
TGAGCAAAGGCAGGGTACACCCTGGATGAGTCGCCAGTTCATCACATATATATATATATATAGATATATATATATATAAGATTAAGGCAAATCTGAGCAAAATAATCAGGTAAAATAACTAAAATAATGAATCAACTGAATTAGCAAAATATCCAACAAAATGAACAAAATAGGTAAATGAATATAAATGAGAAATGAGAAAAGAAGAAAATGAACAAAACAATCCAAAACAATGAGTGAAAAATTCCACAAAAATCAACAAAATCTACAAGTAAAATATAAAAAATGAACCAAAATTTACAAAAATGATTAAAATGATAAAAACAAAAGGAAAAATTGACAAAAAAATTGCCATATAATCTACGAATGAACCCAAATGAACATAAATGGACAAATAATCAAGGAAATGAAAAAATTATTTTTTAAAAATGGGGTTTTTCTCTCTGTCCAAAAATGTCTTTTTAGGAATGTAAACATTGCCGACTACTGCTTTATACAGATGTTTTTCTTTTAAAACCCAGTTTGATACCAAGTGGAGTGAATTATAAATTATCCCCCCCAAAATATGACATATTAAAATAATAATATTGAAATAAAATAATTTAGTCTCTGTGAAGGCATTGATGGAGTGACTGAATTTATATTTCTTTGTTTTTTTTTTTTTTTTGGTTTTTTTTGCTGAATGACACTGGTTCTTGGAAACAATAAACAGTGCAGTGTAGTGATTCCTTGTCTATTTTGTCTAACAACTGATTAAAAGTCAGCATTTCAGAGCTGTTTTAGCCCGTTGTGCCAATCACTACCTCCCCCCAAACAAACGCTGTCAACTAAATCACTGCTACAAACAGAAGGAAAGCAATTAAACTTGTCGTCTCATGTTAATGAGATGTTGAGTGTCGAATGGATTTTTTTTTTTCTCAGGGGAAGTGTCTGTAATTGCTCGCTTGATTTTAGCGGAATATCAATTGCAAGAAATGTGAGTTGTTTTGCATATCTGATGAGCACAAGTGGGTTACACGGAAATATGTAACACCATTAGAACTTTGAAGTATGTTTGAAATCTTGTCAACAAATGAGTAAATGAGAAATCCTTTGTGATGCCAGAAAACTCAAAACAACACGTGACAGTGGCTGAAATTTAGCGTTTTATACACAAAGACACAGGAACATCCCCCATCAGTGACCTATCTTGACTTTTTTATTTTGTTGAATAAGGTTAATGTATTCAGGAAACATCAGTACAAAATAAGAGCACAGGTAAGAGTGAAACCTTGGGAAAGGTAAAGTGGTACAAGACATTGTTTCTCAAATGAACCTTGGTCAGTCCTTGTTTGTGCTGCCTATGCTGTCCTTGGTCCTAGCTGAAAGAAAATACACGTCCCCTGAGCAAGCCAAGGATAATTAAGAATATCATTGGTGCTGCGGCCACAACAAAAGCAGTGCAGTTCTGTGGAGGAAAAAAAAAAACAACAGAAAATGCCATCAGTGTGTTGTTTGTGATGGAATCCTTGAACCTTTTCTTAGTTTAATCTGCTAAAAAGCATTTACAATAGCTTCAAACATACTGTAGCTTGAGCACATGTACTTACCACAATAGCAGCACTATAGTCCTTTTGGAATGACTGTAGATACGTATGGAAGAGGGCAAGGCTGCAAGGCAAAAAGGAATCTGCATCCTCTGAATCCCTGCATCTTTAGGAGAGACGTGTTTTATCAGAAAGTAAATAGTATATGAACATTATGTACAGCTATGGAAATTACTATAAGACAAAGCAGTAAAATGTGACTCAAGCCATTAGGGTTTTCTCATATCTGGTGCATGTTTCATGGAGATATTTGGAAGCTATAGTTAATATAATTTTAACAAAAAACAATGTTTTCAATAATAACATAAGATATGCCCTCAGGAAATTTTGGTTTGGGCAGTACTGCTGTGACAGATTTGAAGGTAAAGGAATAATGCAAGTCACCCCACATTAGGTTGTCATCAAGGGTCAGAATTTTGAAAATAGTGGCAAAAAAGGTTTAAGTAGTCTATTGTCAATGTCTGAAATTAAAAAGAAAATCTAGAATTTTTCTTACCCACAAAATGTCTGCATATCAAGTAGAATTTTTGCACTGAATTGAATTGATTGAAATGAATAAACTTTATTCATCCTTTACAGGGAAATTCAGTTGACCAGCTTATAGGTAAGAAAGATCAAATCATTAAGCTGTCTTTAGTCTTCTCAGTCTTCAGTCTAGTACTGTAGTTTAATTCATTAAAATGCTACAGTAACATTAAAAATGTTGTGAACATTGTAGTGGAAAATTCTTAAATGTGTTTGATTTTAACAGAATTTTAAAATATTCCTATGTAGCAATCTTATGATTTCACCTCTAATTAGCAACCTGCAGCAATATTACTATAAATAGCTCACTGAAAAAAACAACAAGCTTGACTAAACTTAACTAACTACTGTATGTTACCCCACACCTTAAACCTATTTAATACTGAAATAAACCCTTAATGTAGACTAATATTATGAGTAAGTTGCATAACATTAAATTAATAAACATGAAACTGCAAAGGCCCCACCCAATTTTGAAACTGGCCTGGCTGTGACCTTGACTTTTTTCCTTGAAGGTCACAGCATATTTGGAATCAGCATAATCAATGTGTAAATGACATTTTCAACCTGACTAAAAACCTAGAAGTGTATATAGGTCAAACTGTAATAATTTCAGAGCAGATGTTTAAGGTCAAGGTCATTTAATGAATGAGAGTTGTCCTGAGGATATCACATTAAAATTTGGTGCCACTTGTTATAGTAATTTTGTCACTAAATGTGAAATACATGTTTGGCAGGTTCACCCTGTGCCTCCGTTTTGGCTTTGGACAAACTGAAAATGAAAAATTTAGCCCGTTGCAGCTTGGGATCAAAGAGTTCAGATACAGTGGATTTGAGTTCATGTGTTTCACTGCACTGTTGCACAAATCGGCAGCCGGTTTCATATAATGTTTTTATGATATTTATCTTTGACATATCACAAAGTGACATAACATCTTTCTCATCTAGAAAAGGGTTTTCTTCTTCTTCTTCTTCTCCTTAAACATATTAAATGCAATACACGCATGAGTACAGGCGTAAAAGGAATCCAATTTAAAAAGACAAAAAAATGACTGCTGTGAAGATTTTAAAACCATCTTTGCAGTGAATTAAGCACACGCCAGATGCCCGTGGAAAGACAAACACAGTTATAGCAAACCCCACAGTAAACCCCAGTGAGAAAACAAAAAAGGACTGTCAGATGCAGAGCTGTCGGTTTAGATCCCACAGTTCAAATACACATATTGGGGCTAGTACTGTAAATATAACACAGCACAGTATACCAGACCACATTGTTTTCTCTCTGTATTATATTAATTCATTAATATCCTAAGTGGTAGATGAAAAGCTCTGGCGGGCCACTAGTTGATGATCACTGCTACGGTGTCATAGGCAGATAACAGTGCATCATCACAACACAACAATAATAAATAAATATCACAACAAAAGATCAAGACATAATGATAAATACTGTATTACAATAAAAAGAATTGATGAGCCTAGGTGAGCAGCAATAAAAAAGTGCTAGATTAAGGTTTAAAAGGTATTAAAATCAAGTTATAACCACCTCACATAAAATGCATTTAAATGCAGGGTTAATAGAAGAGTAAATAAATTATTAATGTCTTACATTGAAAACAAATCTAGAAAACAGAAAGTCAATCAGTGTTAACTTGAACTACTAATTTCTGATCGTGCTTCCTGAAGGAGAATGTGAACTCTGCTTTTGATCCATGCCACACTATCTGGATAACATGGGGAAAGCATGGAAACTGCACATAGAATGAAGCTCCAACCAAGATTGAACCTAGAATTTCTGCCCAATTATTTCCACATAAACAAAAGTAATGCACATATAAGTAATACACACCTATTGTATAAAGCAGTTAGAAGCAAACTTGTGTCTGCCAGGAACAGCTCTGAAAGTCTCAGCTCGCTCAGTATTGACAGTGGAAGCCTATAACCCTCTTCAGCAAGGAGTCCAAGGTTGTACCATCCCTGTGAACGAATAAAAATACTATCTCTTGCAAGAATTCGTATGTGTTGCAATTATGAGCACACTGACAAAGAGACAGATTGGAACTGATGTAAAAGAAGCAGACCTGGGACTCATTCCTCAGTGCCGCCATCTTGTACATCTGTGCTGCAGAAAGCAAGTCTTTCCGTCCATTGGCATGTCCATCATACATTAGGTCACCTAATTTAATGAATGCTTGAGAGATAATGAATTCAAGTGTGACTATAGGGTTAAATAGCTGAAAAGCAGTGTTTCCAATAGACCAACAGTACCCCACTACTGCTAGGATAGGGGATAAAGCAGAGTGCAGAAGGTAAGCAAAGAATACAGGGTAACTTTTAAAATGACTTACCGTAATTATCTGGACTTTGGCTGTGAATGGTGAGGTTGTAATATTTCCACATACAATGTGATGCAAAAGCAGGATCCAGAAAAAGTCCCTATTTACACAGAGTGAAATAGATGACGTGGAATAAAATGACTCAACCACGCACTGACATGAACAATGACATTATTTCAGACGTATTAGTGTAACTCACTGTGTTTTGTTCACATAAATATGCTACGTTGAATTGGGCAGCTGCAAAGCCTGCCTCTGCTGCCATCATGTAGTATAAGAAGGAGTTAAACCTGTAGAAAAGCTTTTACATTACTTAGCTGATCCTACAATAAAGTAGTGGAATCAGGGTAATGGTAAGTGGAATGAGGAAAAATGATTACATGTCATTTTTGATATAAAAATCCAGTCCTTTCCGCACTATGCTGCCCAGGTATCCATTGTGTTCAGATGCCCACTTTGCCCACCTGCACACAGTAAAAACATTTCAACATACTATACTGGTGGGGGAAACTTACAAGCATGTATTAATAAAGATAGAAACCAACAATACGGCATCTGCTGGTCGTCTGTTCACATGGCCAGGAATCCCGGTGGCCCAAATATCTGCCACTAGAGCTGCTCCCCTGATGTGTCCTCTGTGCGCAGACTTCAGGTAGTACTGATAGGCCAGGTACTATGGAGGAGACAAACACACACTGACATGATCTATAAGTTATTGTGTAAATATAGCGGGAGACGTTGCAGGAACAGCGGAGATGCACCTGGTCTGCAGCTTGTCCTGGATACAGGCCCTGTGAATACAGGACACCAAGGTTCAGAGCAGCATCCGCGTTGTTGAGGAGATCAGCCTGTTCCCACAGCTGCACTGCTTTCTCATAGTTGTGCTCAAACTGCTCATAATACCAGCCGAGAGCGCTGATCGCAGGAGTGAATCCCTGTGGAATAGAAAATGGTGGTGAAAATTGTGAAATCTTTGAAAGGAAACAAACTTGAAACGTTATAAAATCAAATAAAACCTGGTCCATTGCTTTCGTGAGGAAAGTGACAGCTTTGGGAATGTCCTTTTCAACTCCATGTCCCTAAGAGACACAATAACATTTGATAAAATGAGCCTCTGATATGTAAGAAGGACAATATTTCAATATGTGATTGTTGTGTTTCTCACTTACCAGTAAAAGAACGATGCCATAGTCATACATGGACACTGGATCCTCCAACTGTACAGCTCCTCGCTCATAGTGTTTGACAGCCTTCGAGATGTTTGGAGACAGTCCCCGCTGACCCCAGAACAGCATCTGGGCAATTGATTTCTGAAATGCATTGACATGTCATTGAAACGAATCATTGTACAATACAACACAAATTTCAAGGTTGTTTTATCTTTGGAACCATTTTAGTCAGTGTTCGTTGTCATACTTAGAGCAAATAGCAGCATAGAATACCTCAGCCTCTGCTTCTCCTCTGCGAGCCTGTAGCTTCAGCCACTGGAAAATGTGATGTTCTTCACTGGTCTGCTGCTTCAACACCTCCTCATTGTTCAGGTAAACAGCCTCAACAAACGTCTACAGGAGAAGATGCCTTATTTTATTAACTGGTTGCTTATGACATCTAGCCTGCAATGCAAATGTGTTTATTGTAATTTATTGTCATGTTACTTTTCCTGCAACTAAAGCTTTGCATAGCCTTCCGTTAGAACTACTTAATAGTAAATGAAAATAAGTCAACATCAACGTGGCGATATCTTTTGCAGTCGCACCATTTGACATTTGTAGATCCATTACTTTTGGTTAAAAATTGAAAAATGACAAAGATAAATACGTATTTACATTTAAATAATCATGATGCATACTTTTAAGACAAGCATTGACTTGCTCATCTTGCCAACTTTTATTTGATACTGACTCATGAGCAAACTCAGAAAAACAAAGCATCAGAGGTTTTATTACCTGCTGTGGTGAGGGATTATGCCGGTCGGTTATTGTTTGCTTGGCAAGGTTTGCATAATATGCATAGGCCAAGTCTGGGTCTGAGCTGACACCATGAAGACCTTGGTGATGCATGAATCCAAGATGGAAAAGTGACAATCTGTAATCCTTCTGGGCTGCTAGTAGGGATAGTAACCATGCCTGCAATAAGCAGCAAAAGGTCCAATTATTCAAACGTTAGACATGCCCACCACAGTCAGATTATTACTACAGTTGACCTACATGCACACACCTTATTGGGTTGTTTTCTGACCCCCAGACCAGCACTGTAAAGGACAGCTGACATGTGCAGTGCCCGGTTATCAGCAAGGCAGCCAGCTTGGAGCAGCAGTGGTAAAATTCTGCTGACTGTGCTGGAGCTGCTGGCGCTGGTCAGCTTCTGAAGTGATAACTGATAAAGGGCTCTGCCCACAGCTGGAAGACTCACACCTTTCTCTCCTAGAAGTCAGAAATTTTGAAGTGATTTCAGAGATATATGGATCTTTTCAGTGGTAGAAAAAGTACTTCACCTGAAGATTCATTGTGGAACCAATTAACATTTAAAATTACAAAAGCTTATTTTCACTGTTCAAGATTTTTTCTATGCAAATGTGGTTAAAGGTGTTTTTAACACTACCGTACACAGGGCAGATCGATTCTTTTGCACAGTGATAAATGAAATAAATACTGGTGCATAATTTATATAATTTGGAGAGTTTAGCAGTCCACAATGAGCTGTTATTCCAAATACTGCATATATAAACTGAGTCCCACTGCAGCTGTCACATGAATGTGACAAAGTAAAACTGTGAAGTGTCTCTGTTATGTAACACAGTAAGTTCTGACATGTGCTGCTGACAAATGCAGAACTGAAACAGTCAAAGACAGCAGTGTCTCAAAGTTTTACTTTTTCCTACTGTAATTTATTTCCTACCACGTCTGAGAGCAAAAAACTGGGCCAGTTTTGCAGCTTGTTTTCTATGCGAGGCCGATCCTTCCCAGAGTTCACACTGTGGTTCTGATGGGAGTCCATGGATTGCTCTCCACTTATGGAAAACATTAAAGCTCTCTGAAACACAGCATGGGCAGCTTCTTGTATCTACTCTGAAGAGTCCTTAGAACATTTCACATTATGCTAGCACCCTCTAGAGGACATATCAGTGTATTACCTGACTCTGCCTTCTGTTTAGCCTTGAGTAAATAGCCATTGATTTTCAAATTCATCTCAAGACGAAATTGTTGACAAGCCTGCAGCCATCCGGTCAGGTTCACACTCTCAACAACATGTGGAATAAAAGTTTCAGACTGCAGAGGAGAGAAGGATTAGTCTTAAATGTGGTGAACACGGAACAGACTGTGGGCAGTTGCAGTACATTACCACAGTGTGTGCTGGTATTCTGTTGCGGTAGTACACTATCGGTCCAAAATATCCCTCCATGCCTCTTATATATTTTCCTCCTCCAATTACAAAATATCCTTCAGTGTCATCCATCGTGAGAAAGTGTCTAAACCTGCAGAAAACAATTATTACTCTGGATTTAATTAAGAATCATGGAGGTGTCATGTTGAAAACAGGCTTACGTGTGTTCTGTGGAATGAACTCTCCTCTGCTCTTTATTCATGCACACCATGGAGAGAGCCACCTAAGACACAGGCAGCAGTCACTTTACTTTGCATCGTTCAATTTAATAATTTATTCACTGCAATCACATCTTGAGTCAACAAGAGGTCACTCACTGTTCTACCTTGCAACGTCACACTGAGCTGGCACCACTCTCTTAAAGGCACCTTGAATGGAGATGGAAATGCAGATGATGGCCCAGACGCGCCACTTATTTGGACATGTAGCTTTCCTGTACACACAAGGTAATAATTAAGACACAAATAAAAGTCCAGTTTATGGCATTTGAAAAGAGCAGAGGGATAAATTTACCTGAATCTGTGAGGAGCACTGTTGGTGTGTCATAGTTATTGTGGGAGTTTATGTGATGTAGCAGACCACACAGCGTTTCTTTGCAGTGGCTGGTCATGAATATCCACATGGAAAACATACACCTGGAGAGATGAAAAATGACTCAGCTCAGTAAATGGCTCGAAACAGTTGAAAAGAATGTTGAGATGTAAAATGTAAAACTGTCTCTTACCATGGAAACGAGACAGTTTTAATGCGCGAATGCTCCAGAAGCTCATTGTTGAAGGGGAGCAGTGTCTTTGTGATGCCAAAGCTCTCACCGGTTGAAGCATAAATTGAGGACAGCAGCATCACAGTCTCTAATAACAGAAGTGTAAAAGTGTTCATAGTGAAACTTATATAGCAAACAGCAGAAGTGTTAATTTTGTCATGCAAGAGAGAAAACTGGCCTATCATAGGGGGATTTTTCAAAGAGCGGTGGCTGCACTAAAAATTCAAAATAAAGGCCATTTTTCAGGATGAAAACCAGTGTTGCCATTCAGTCTCATACATATACTTTCACACAGCATGAGCTTAATGGAATCCATGTAAATGATACGAATGCTCACTATTGAACAAAATAAGAATTAAATCAGCAAAATAAAATCTAAAGCAAAAAATAATCAAGAAAATTGTCAAAAATGAATAAAATCAAAAAGAGAAATGGAGCAATCTGCTAAATTTAGGGTTTAAAAGACAGTTTTCTAGCACTATTCGCTGCAATTTGTTGCCTTCACCTGTGAATGTATTTTAGTCCAATACAATACTGAAGAAAACATGGGACACTTTCACTTTGAGTATTTCAAAGTTATGTAGTTTTCTGTGTGGCATGTTCTCCCCGTGTCTGTGTGGGTTCTCTCCGGGTTCTCCAGCCTCCTCCCACACCCACAGACATGCACTAGGGGGTTAGGTGAACTGGTCACTCTAAATTGTCCATAGGTATGAATGTGAGTGTGAATGTATATGTGTCAGCCCTGCGATGAACTGGCGACTCATCCAGGGTGTACCCCGCCTTCGTCAGCTGGGATAGGCTCTCCAGCACGCCCCCACCCCACCCACCCCTGTGAGGATCAAGGGGTAGAAAATGGATGGATGGATGTCCATATTGTTTATTTTGTTGACTTTTTGTTCCATTCCAGTTCATTTTTGAAAATTTGCTTGATTATTTTCTTCCTTTTTGCTCATTTTCTTCGTTTGTACTTTTGTAAGTTTTACAACTTACCTGACTTCTTTGTTGAACTGTGTTAATTTCCTTGATAGGTTTGTTAATTTTTGCTTGTTGTGATTATTATGTTATTATTCATTATTGTGATCTTCTTTAAATTGCAACCTTTTTAACTCCTACTCCTTGGGGCTGAGGAAAATGAGCCTAAGTATTTTTTCTCATAAATATACCTATGCATAAAAACAATTCTGTAAAACAACTCTCAAGTACATATTATTGGAAAACTACTCAAGTACATGTAAAGGAGTAAATGTATTCGAGTACTACCCACTTCTGCCTACCTGTCCAGTTAAAACAATATATCTGGTGATTCTGAATGCTTGTGATAAACCGATGGACAAAATCTTTCCATAGGCACTGATACTATTGTATTCCTATGCTAATTAAACTCTCAAGAAACCCTCTTGAATTTGCTTGTGACATTAACATTTGACTACGTACATAATTTTCTCATGCCACTGTTGCTACACTATATTACTGTATTATAGAACATGATGCATTGCTGTAAATTGCTGTCAACAATACACAAAGAATTCAAATAAGCTCACACATGCACATGGATGCTGCAGTTAAAGGAATCCTCAAACAACAAACAAACACAGACCGGCACCATTTGACTAGTTTCATACTTTATAGCTTAATACAAATTTTTACTGCTGAACTTATGCTCCTGATGGAGTATATGCAGTGTGCTATTAGTACTTTTACCCACTTCTTGGACTGTACCTTGGTCCATAGGACATATTTTCTTTGTTAACTTTGGAGTTAATTGCACCATTCTTCTGCTCCAGGAAATGCTCAGCTGATGTTGTTTGACAGGTCGACTGAAAGTGGGCTTAGGCTCTAAATATGCCACATCCTGAGCTGCGACAGGCTTCTCAGTGTCATCAAATCCACTGTATCTGAGTGACACTTTAAGCATACAGCTCAGCACCCACGGAGAGTCTGGGACAATCCCATCAGCTTGGTACACCAACCAGTCTGGCAGGATGAGCTTCAGATTCTTTACTTTAGG
Source organism: Pseudamia nigra (assembly GCA_029823295.1). Lineage (NCBI taxonomy): Eukaryota > Metazoa > Chordata > Actinopteri > Kurtiformes > Apogonidae > Pseudamia > Pseudamia nigra. The sequence continues at coordinate 3,142 of JAQQAE010011182.1, read as the reverse complement.
CTCATCAGGGATGCAACTCCACTGTCTTAGAGGGAGTGTGGACAAAGTGTCGTTGTCAAAATACATAACACAGTCCAGCTGTGCCGTGGCAGGCTTATCACAGGAGTAAATTATTTTCAAAGGATGAATCGGCACAGGCTCTTGTGGAGGATTCAGCAGTGTTACCCTGTCTGCAGCCAAGACGATCTGTATGAGAAAAGCAGTGCTGTATGATTACGATTCAACTGTTAACATCAGGATGACTGCATCAAGGAGAATCTGCTCCTACCTGCACAGTGAGAAAAAACTGACAGACATATGTGCACAGTGTCTTGATATCCATGGTGCAGCGTTCATACTCATCTGTCCTTCAAAGTGAAGGTGTTCACGTGACAAAAAATCAATATATAAATACCTTAAGATCCTGCTCCACCTCTGCTGAGTTGGTGCTTAAGTCAATATTTTAACAGCACAATGTCCCACCCAGTTTTTGAGTAAACACAGCAGTTAAGGAGGAGTTGTGTGAGTTAGTTTAGTATTAATACACATTTTAAAATTAACCTTATTTAACAATATTCAACATTAATATTAGATTTAACTTGGTTTCAAAGTCTTTTTGGAGGGGTAAAAAAATTAGATGAACAATCAGTGGATGAAATAAAGAGTGTTGCTGTGGTTCTCAACTGGACTTGCCTTGTCAAATTACAACCCACAAATCAAGTTTCTGTGCTTTTTACTGTGATAAAGCATGTTCCTGAGCCATAAAATAATGTTGCAGTATCAAAACAGTCAGTTCAGAGACAAACTCCGCACAGAGCTTTTGTGATCTGATCAGCTGAATCTGCCCTCTGTTTGTCTTCTCCCTCAAATATGATGTGACATCTGTCAATCATCTCAACATGAGGCCTAGACCCAGTCCACCTGGACTCAGATGAGCTCTCAGCATACCAGTCCCTACTGTTGTCTTGTCTGATCTATGTACATAAGCCACACCCCTGAGCTCTGATTGGTGCAATCGTGTTATGCTCAGATAAACAAACCAATCAACAGGACTTTTTTCAGCCAAGGTTCAGAAAAGGGGAAAAATGAACAAAGAAAACAGCACTGAAAGGGATTTTGAAGCATAAAACCACATGTAGCATCTGCTAAAAAAAAAAAAGCATTCAGCTCCCCATCTACACAGCAATAATTCAGCCCACAATAATCCAGAGTCCCGACAAACCACCGATCAACTGCCCAGACACTATAAGCATTTTGCCAACCAAGATGGCTTCCTCCTTTACCTTGACAGACTGTCAGAAGGTGCAGTTGTTCTGCCAGCCCGAGTCAACCCCTGGTGTAGCCTAAAGTCAGTAGGTTGATCGTACAGCACTCCTCACATCCCTCAATTCTCCTTCAGTGGATCCTCAGCAATTTCCCCCAACAGCTCACACGGTGGGACCGAAGTGTCCAGCATCCTCCTGATGGAGGTAACGACGACTTATTAACGGATCATTCACAGGCACCAGCAGTGTGTGATGGGAAAATAAGTTATAGGCTGTTGCTGCAGCTCCGGACCCAGAACCCATATAAACCATGCTATTATTCTGGCACTTCCTGTGAGCACGCGCAGTCATGTGAATGCCGGATATATTGCTGTCTAGCTATTATTCCATCACATGATTTAGTAAGAAAACTGGGGAATGTCAGACACTTTCCTGTTTAGTTACTTTCCCCACCATTATTTGTTTTGTGTTCTGGCGGCAGGCTTTCGACAGCAGCAGCGATCAGCCGGCCCGTCCTCAAAGCAGGTTTTTTTTTGGTGTGGTTAAAGTACTGAACAATCAGTTATTCTGTGAGTATTTTCTGCCCTGTTGTAAATAGACGTTTCTTTTTTTTTGTAAATGGATTTGATTTTATAAGCCGCAAGCTGTAGGGGTGAGCTGCCATTTTTCTTTTTATGTATGTTTTGTCCTGTTTATGTGGGGTAGGGAGTTAGGTTTAAGTAATGTTTTTCATTCGGTTATTTTCACACAGGGATTAGTTAGCACTGGTTCATGTTAGTAGTTCTGTTTGTTGTTTTGGCCTTGGTTCACCCTGATGTTTTTGCTTGGCAGGCTTATTTGCAAAGATGTTTCTGTAAATAAATTATTGTTGATTATCATAGAGTTGTTGGATCCTGATTTGAGGGCCGGGACCGAGAATTATTATTCTCTTTTTTTTGTGTTGTGTTCCTACAACCCTAGGTAGGACATAACAGAGAGTCTGCTGGGAACATCTGGCAGAGTCTCCTGTCACAAAGAGCTTCAAATCCCACCTCCGGCAGAGCTTCAACCACATCACGGGGGAAGCAGGTGACATTGAGTCTGAGTGGGCCTTGTTCTATCCCTCCATTGTCGAGGCAGCTGCTTGGAGCTGTGGCTGTAAGGCAGTCGGTGCCTGTTGTGGTGGCAACCCCTACACCCATTGGTGGACACTGGTGGTGAGGGGTGCTGTCAAGCTGAAGGAGTCTTATCGGGCCTTTTTGGCCCGTGGGACTCCAGAGGCAGCTGATGGGTACTGACAGGCCAAGCAGAACACCGCTTCGGCGGTTGCCAAGCCAAAAACCTGGACATGGGAGGAGTTTGGTGAGGCCATGGAGAATGACTTCCGACCAACCTCAAGGAAGTTCTGGTCCACCATCCGGCAGCTCAGGATGTGGAAGCAGTGCACCGGTAACACTGTATATGGTGGAGATGGGGTGCTGCTGACCTCAATTGGAGATGCTGTGGGTCAGTGGAAGGAATACTTGAAGGAACTCCTCAACCCTACCAGCATGCTTTCCTCTGAGGAAGCAGGGCCTGGGGACTCTGGGGTGGGCTCTCCAATCTCTGGGGCTGAGGTCATCGAGGTGGTCAAAAAGCTCCTTGGTGCAAAGGCCCCGGGGTGGATGAGATCCATCCGGAGTTCCTTGAGGCTCTGGATGTTCAATTCAATCTTTATTTTTATAGCACCAATCATAATTGGCGATTATCTCTAGGCGCTTCACAATTCGAGGCCGAGACTTCATGACTATACAGAGTAAACCCAAAAGAACCACAGAGAGCAAGCCAAAGGCGACAGGGGGAGGAAACTTCTTTTAACAGAAGAGAAAAACCTCCAGCAGAACCAGTGGCTCAGGGTAGGCGGCCATCTGCCTGGACCG
>JAQQAE010011181.1:0-13744 GCA_029823295.1 Pseudamia nigra | reverse complement strand
ATTCTGTCTCTCAAGCTTGATGTGAACCTATGATGAAAATTACAAACCTCTCTTATCTTTTTAAATGGGTGAACTTGGACATTTTTACATTTCCCAATAATTATTGTCCCCACTGTAAATACCTGGAAATAGAAGCTGAAATACTGATCTTTTGTCTCATATTCATCGTTTGACGTCAAACCCTAATGTTTTCAGTGTACAGCAAAAATAAAGGAATTGGCCTTGCTGTTCCAACAGTTTCAGAGGGCACTGTATATAACAATAACAGCAAATACTCACTAGGGTCTAGAAGAATCTCCACAGCATCACAAGAGACTAAGAAAAACAAAATTAAGAATTTGATTTAAGCCCAGATTTGTTACCGTTTGTGGAGTCGAAGAACTCCTGCAGCCGTCCAGGTGCTCCCTCCAGCTCTTCATACTCATGAGCCTGCAGGATCATCTCTAGGAGGTCAAACTGTTTCACTAGCCTGGCCTCTGCACTGCTCTGGGTTTCGTATTCCTTCAGGAAAGACATGAGTGTGAGAAATATGCACACAGATATTAGCAAAGACAGTAGGACAAATTGAGTTTGACAGTGTTTTCACACACATTCAAGGAATATGCAAGTGTAAGTTATATGTACCTCCCATAGTGTGTAAATCTCCTGTTTGAGTCCATTTGGCAGAAGACCTGACAAGTGTTTCATTGCTTCCTGAAGGAGAGATTTACACACATTATCAGTCTGTGTCTTCACTGATCAACACTTAGAGATTAAATGCATCACTTGCCTCTTCTCGATGATGTTTCTCCACTTTACTGATGTTGTCTGAGGGAGCAATATCCCCCACAATGCATTCTGCCATGTCGTGAACCAGAGCCAGCTTTATACACCTAGTGATGCAGGCCATAAATGAATGTTTTGTGGCAACTTAAGACAAAACATATGACAATTATGCTGCATATGTTGATAAATGTGGTTGGATAGTTATGCTTTGAAGACATGTTAATAAATATGCATTAATCTAATTTATTGCATTGGAAGAACAATCATTTCAAGCGATTCTAATTACCTCCACAAAGGAGGTTATGTTTTTGTTGGCTATTTTTTTAAAATCCGTTTACTAAATAACTCAATATTTTATGAACAGATTTGGATGAAATTTTCAGGATAGGTCAGAAATGGCACAAGGACCAGTCGATTATATTCTGGGGTTGATCTGGATCATCATCTGGATTCAGAGGGTTTTTAACCAATTATTCACCATTGTGAGATAGGACTAAATTCAACACAAGTCCTTTTTTGTGGGGTTGAGGAAAAATAGCTACTGTAAGGTAGCAAATAGAGCTACAGACATGAAACTGACACCAAATTATAGCAGAAAGTTCCCTGATTCAGGAATGTGTCCAGGTAATTTGATGCATCTACGACATTTACAGAGCTCAATCCAGAAGAAAACTGGGATTATGGAAATATTATTTTTCATTAATAAGTACTGTACTAATAATAAATTCATATTAAAAGTGACAATTTGTATAACTTTTTACCTTTTATCATTGTTGTATCCCACTATGAAATGAAACTGAGCTGCCTTGGCACAGATCTGTGTACTCTTGAGTGCTTTCTAGTTATGAAAATACTGTCGTTGGTATAAGATAAGTCAAGGCTTTATTTATTCCACACTGGGGAAATTTCTTTGTAACACCAGCACTCAAGCTGGGTTATGTACAAATTGCACAGGATCATTTACAGAAGGGATTATTTGCACAATGCAATGATTAAAGTGCAGAAGAAAACAGGCTTATATTTCACAATTGCACAGCTCAACTGAGCAAGAGTACCGTAGTACTGCCCTATGAATATGAGTGAGTATGTGAGTGTTGTATGAGTGTGGAAAGTAAATTGTCCACGAGATCACTGTGTGGAGTTGTACACTCTGAAACAGTTAGGTTGTGAGGGTCCTACCTGTCCTTGTCCACTGTGGGGTCAGTGATGGTCAAAGACATCATGGCCATGCGGTACATGTGATCTGAGACACTCTCTGGTTGTTGCACCTTCCTGTAAACCCATCCGGTCCTTGGGACTCTCTTCAGGGACATTAAACACAATATATGTCATTAGTGTCACAGAGGTTCCTGTTCTTAAATTAGTGTTTTCCTAGTTTTGATTTGTTACTGTAAAATGCTTGGTTCTTTTGGACTCTTTGATGACCTATTCAGTCAACAGAGGAAATATGGAGGAAAAAGAAAGGTTAATACGCAATACAAATATTACTCTAAATAATTCGGTGTAGTTTAAGGCACAGTAAATGTAAAATTGTCAATGTATATATTTCATAGACAAATATTAAAAACTTTTCTATGAATTCTAAAGGACCAATAATAAAATATCCATGATTCTTCACTACCTGATGCATCTCATCAAAGTATCTCACATGGAACAAATTCAGTAAATGTTAAAATCATCCAATGCACTCAAACGATAGACTGTATATATTATGGACAAAGTGACCGTGACATCACCCATTAGATTCTGAAGGGCTGTTTTGAGGCTAATCGGGTTGTCCCTTCCTGGACGGCATCTTGGAGCCAAAAACAGGATGTAATCATTATTTGGAAAAACAGCAGCGGCACTAACAAAGCGTTCATGCCAGGGGACTCATGGAAAGCTAACATTAGCCGCTAGCTTACTGAAGTGGTAAAAATTCACCATGCAGTGTCAAACAAAGTCATATTACGGTGTTGTTAGTGTAAACACACCCACAGATGCAGTCGAGTGTATCTCATGTATAACTATGAGCATATTGAAAAAGCAATGCGTTCGTTCACTGCAGCTTCGTGAGAGAAAATGCATTTCGTTGCTCTGTACCATATTTTCAGGGCTATACGTCGCTCCTGACTTTAAGTCTCACAAACCGAAAAATGCATAACTAAGAAGAAAAAAACATGTATAAGTCGCACTAGAGAACAGGTCGCATTTTTTCAGGGAAATTTATTTTACAAAATCTGAAACCAAGAACAGACATTTCATCTTGAAAGGCAAATTATAGTAATAATAGAATAGAGAACAACAGGCTGAATAGGTGTCTTGTATGTTAATGTGATACAACGTATGTAACATGTGTTAACATAATATAATGTAATATGACAGCGGAGGCCCTGTTGGCGCGGTATGTATTCATACTGAACATTAAGATCACGCGAGCTTATGCCCTTCTGCTCCGCGGGAGGTTTCTGTCCTCCCTGAGCTCGCCTTAGGACACCTGTGTTACTGTTTGAAATGTGTACCACCCCAGTTAAACTCCCCACCTGTTACTGTCCCCGGAGCAGGTCGCGGGCAGCGGCGCACTTGACGCCAGAAGCGAGAGCCTGCTCGGGGCTTGCCTCCCCGCCTCACCAAGTAAGTGACATGCAAATGTGTCGGCGCCGAAACGTTTGGTGCTAAAGCCTCCAGTGATGATGGCAGGTATGGTTGTTATGGTAACGTTTACATTTTAAATTGTCAGTGATACAAGTGCGGCAGATGCAGGTACACAAGCCTAGAGTGCCCTCTGACGGCTGTCAGTGTGAAAACAATGAACACGTGAAATATTTTAATATATTAGTCGCTCCTGTTTATATGTTGCTCCCCTAGCCAGACTATGAAAAAAAACCATGACATTTCATCTGGAAAATACGGTACTTGTGACATGTGCAATGACAAAGTTGAATCTAATCTAAGCTAATATTAAATAAATAGAAGATACGAAGGCCTGAATCAGTCCGACTTCACTAGCGAGATCCGTTACCATAGCAGTATGTCAATCAAACTCCAATATGGCAGTGATTTGTTGGATTTTTTGCAGTAATATCTTCATAACGGAGCAAAAAGCTAAAGATGGACCACCACATTACTTATTAGAGGGTCCAAATTAAAACGTTTGAGACCATAATGACCCATGAAAAAAATGTATTTGCTTAGTACTTTCAGACAGAATCACATGCATCTCTATGGGAAAAAAGCTTCTTGGATCAGTTCCCCAGCGGCCAGGCGGTGCGATTACAACTTAAAGCTACTTCCGCATTGACGTCACTTTCAGCCCCGGTCACCGATGTTCAGATTTTAAACATTTTTCCTCACTCACATACTGTAAATTAGTCAGAAACGGGGGTAAATTTTATTAGGAGTTTAACATATATGTGCAGCAGCAAATAAAAAGTTTGCAGATTAGTACCTCTATTCTGGTCATATAACTTGAAATCGCAGATAACCATCTCATTTGAGCCTTCACCTAATATATACAGTCTACGGCCTCTGCCCATTTATCTCTGATTAAATGAATCAACCTTTTCAGTTTCTATGCACCTTGCCTTTATATGACCATATAAAATGCATTTATTGAAAGGAATACAACAGTTCAGTAGATACTCCTGACAGAAATAACACGTGATATACAAGTAACACAAGTGAAGGTAAACTGACGAAACAAGAAAGGTCTATATTTGATTTTAATGCCCTGGGATTATTGTTTAAAGTGTTTCACAAAGAACTGAAACATTCTAACGACAGAAAAAGAGCTGCTTGTTTGTAGCTCCAACTCCAACTAAACCACTTCTGCAAGGTTCAAACCCTGACATAAAGAGACAAAGGTTGTGAAAAGAACTTACTTTAAGCTGTCCGATAAATTTCATAAATTGGAACAGATTACTGGTTCTACCGGGTGTTTCTGTGTCCGCGGAGGTCGCCATGTTGTCCCTCCTCCCCGACAAGGAAACGGAAGGGACGTGTTTTCTAGCAGATTATATAGTTATTTTTATTTTATTTATTTCTTTTTAAATGTGCATTGGAAATAAAAAATACAATAAATAAATAATAAAAACTCATCTTTTGTTTGTGTCCTACGTGGAAAATGTACCTCGGCTCGCTCTCGTCGTGTCTGCATGTGGTTCCTCTTCTACCGTGTCTGTGTCGCTTTATAAAACCGCAAACATCAGAAGAATGTAAGTTCGCAGCGGAAGGTTGACTTAAACGACGTGTTCTGATTTTTACCACTGTTTGGCTGGATTTTAACCGTTCCAACTTGCGTTGCACAACACTTTCGTGCAACGCGAGTACACCGTTGCCATGACAACTGTTGACAAAACACGGAGCCTGAGTGAAAATGTTGCCATTTCAGAGAGCGATGTCACAGCAAACCAGAATAACAATGATTCCAACAGCTGAATCTCTGGTCAGATACGACAGCCCCGCTGTGCTCAGTGTCAGTGAAAGGAAATCACTGAAGGTAAGTTTACATCTGACAGTAGAAGAATTAGGTATAATTATCTGCATACAAATGAAGCTGGATGGATACATTTAGGAAGTCTGTCTCCTAGTTTTGTTAGTTCTATTGTTTGTTAATTTTCTTTATTATATTGTTTTTGTTACATGTCTTAGTGTTTTTCGATGTACATGTCATTATGTTTTACATTTAAGTTGTAAAATACCTGAAATGCCATAATGCAGTATATCCAACCCAACTTTATTTATACAGCACTTTAAACAACCAACCAGACCAAAGTGCTGTACAGAGAAATAAAATGCACAGCTCACGCAATACAGAACCTAAAATATCAAAAACAAGCTAAATATGTAAAACCAATAAAGTTAACAATAAAATCAATGCAAATGATATAAACAATAAGATCAAGTCACTCAAAAGTCAACCTCTGACATGGTGTTAGAACCAAGAAGAAAAGGAACAAAACATAAAATATGCAATGAAAGCAAATAAAAAGATTCAACACCCTTTTAAAAAAATCATTAATATCAGAACAACCAATATCCTAAGTAGAACCAAAGGTCAAAGAGAAGAAATGGGTCTTAAGCAAATATTTAAAAACAGGTAAAGAAGAAGCCTGTTGAATGTGCAAAGGAAAGGCATTCCACAATATGGATTGATTTACAGTTAAAATGTAGATATTTTAAAGATTTTCATGAGATGGAAAGACTAACTTTTCGCTTAAATTTGAGAAATCATATTTATACTTTAAGATGGACAAAATGCATGAAGTATTCAGTTGAATAGGGTAGCTGGTGTTTGGTTTCTGCATCTCCACAACACAGGGTCTGTTTGCTTCCATGAACCGTTCCCCCTCGTTTGTTATTTATTTATTTGTTTGTTTATTTATTTTCAGTGCCATGTAAAAAGTCCCCGCACGGACTTGCTATGTTCATTGCATAACACTTGTTACATAATTATTGTTGATGTTTATATGCTGACTGTTGTATTTGAATTGTTTTTGTTCTTAAAAAAACACAAAATAAAATTTAAGTTAAAAAAATGTAGACATTATGGCAGCTTATAATGAATTTCTAAGTTTGAGTGCCATGAAAACAATTGATTTCACTTTTGACTCTTGATATGATGACGTTTGAGATCCACTGTATTACACAATAATTTTAACTAAACGAAGACAGCCCTCTAGTGTAACTACCAGAGGTAGAAAGTCCCAATAAATATATTATAGTACCAGAGAAAAGCGAATCTAAAGCTAACCCTGTCCAAAAACAATAAGTCAGTTAACTGAATGAATGTAATATGTTACACGTCTACTACAACGTACCTACACATTCACCTTTCATTTCCAGAGCCGTCCTTTGAGAGTAAGTTCTGAGCAGAATGTGGGCTTCAACCCTGTTCCACCACCTCAAACACAAAACCGGGTTTCATCTCACAACCGAACCGAGGAGATCCTCAGTGCCATCCTTCCACCCAGGTTTTTTTTCTCTCTGTGCTGTTTGTAATATGTTGCTCTACACTCTCAGTCCTGTCAGTCACGTCCTCTACCGCTGCAGGGAACGGGTGGAGGGAAACCAGGTGTGGGTACAGAAAGTGTCCAGTGCACCGGGAACACAAGCAGATGTGCTGCTCTTAGAGGAAATGCTGGACATGAAGCTGCAGGAATTGGAGGCCAAGGAGACGGGTATCTGCCCTGTGCGCAGAGAGCTGTATTCCCAGTGCTTTGGTGAGAATAATCCTGACACATCGATGGTCACTAATGGACCAGCACACCAGGAGAAACAAACACAGATGAGGGACAGTGACTTATACAGTTTTGTGTTTAATATGGCTACATTTTCAATACAAAAGCACATTTTTACCCCTAGCAACTGACAATTATAAGCAATTATTCCAGTCTGGAAATCTACACTAGTTTTAAATCTTTTATTTAGTCTGTCAGTCTTTTTTTATTTCAGTTCAGTTTAATCAGTTTTAAATGTGCATGAGTATTACAGTATTTTGAGGATATCTTCAGTGTAGATCATTCACAGCAACTGCAATACAAATCAAAAAGAACTGAAGCAATATTACATGTATTCTAATTTATTTTAATTTTGCTGCATTGTCAAGGGCAAGTGTTCATTTTCATATTTTTCACTGGTTGTTTTAGTTTTTTTTGTTCCTGTAACACCAATTCCAAAAAAAGTTCATCCAGCCTTAACTCTGGATGTATGAGCTTGACAGTGATTTTCCACAGTGATCCTAAGAGTGTCCAGGTCTGTCAGTGGTTTGTGACTGACAGATCTTGTACTAAATTAATTTGGTTCTACTATATGAGTCTCAGTGATGCACAGACGTTGTGTTTAAGTTGTTTGATCTGAGCATTATATTCTGTGATACATCAATTTCCCTTAGATTTTTAAATTCTATTATTTCATCCAAATCCAAACAAAACATTTAAGAGACAACAAAAAAACAGACATAAAACATATTTAAGATATTTAAGAAATAAATCACAATCTTAAAACGCACTCAGCAGTGACTCACACTATGGTAAAAGCCAGAGAAAACAGATATGTTTTAAAAACAAGAAGAGAGGAGGCCTGTTGAATGTGTAGTGACAACTCAATCCACAGTTTAGGAGCTGCTACTAAGAAAGCTCGACCCCCCTCCAGGGGTCAGGCTGGTTTTAGGGACCACTAAGAGCAGCCGATCAGCTGATCTCAGAGACATTAGGGGGTATGGGACTGAAGGGGGTCAGAGAGGTACTGTAGGATGGAGGAAGTTTTGAGAGAATTGGGGTCATATCTGTGATAACCCTGTTTCTGCTCCCTTTAGATGAGCTGATCAGACAGGTGACAGTCAGCTGTTCCGAGCGGGGCCTCATGCTCATGCGAGTCCGTGATGAAATTCAGATGACTCTGGCTTCTTATGAGACGTTGTATCACAGCAGCTTGGCTTTTGGCATGAGGAAGTGTGTGCAGGCTGAGCAGGACCTGGCTGACCTGGAGGAGAGAGTGAGCATGTGTTCGAGCTGTTACGACGAAATCGGTTAAAAATAATCTAAGACACAGAAGTAATACACTCATGGATGTGTAACAAGTTTACAGTAAAACAGAATTTGGAATAGTTGTGGGAATTTGCCAGTCCTTAAAAAGTCAGAAAATGTCTTGAATTCAGTTTTATAGATATAAAAATAAATCAATTTGAATTTGTCAAATCTGATCTGTCACAGATGCTTGAGCTAATTTCATTTTTTATGTTTTTTTAACTTTAGTTACTTTAGTTACTTTGTAAGCTATTAAAGTCTTATATTTCTAAACATTCAAGCTACGTTTTTCACTTGCTTTAAAAATGTTGATTATTAGGAGAATTTTGTCATTTTCTTGATTATATTTTTCATTCTTATTAATTTTATGGATTTATGTTTTGTTATTTTTGTATATTTTTGGATTATTTGGGTTTGTATGCAGTTTCTTTATTTTTATTTTTTCATTCCTGTTAATCTACTTGTTCATTTTAAAAATTTGTCTCCATTTTTTAAATAATTTTGGTCATTATTGTCATTTTTTAAAAAAATGTTTATTTTCTGCATTTGTCTTAATTTTACAATCACGTTGTTAATGTTATGGCCGTTGTCGAGGCGTCTGATTGGAGCTGTGGCTGTAAGGTGGTCGGTGCCTGATGTTTTTAGTTGTTGTCTTGTTTATGTTTTTCATTCTCATTTACTTTGTGGATTGATTTGATTTTTGTGCATTTATTTCTTTTTTTGTGGAGATTATTTACATTTTCTTGATTTTTTTTTCATTCTTACTAATTTCCTTTTTTGTTTCCTTAATTTTTCTTTATTTTGTGAATTGTTTTGGTTATTTTCTTATTCTTTTTCATATCTGGTCTTTATCTTGTTTATTTTCTTTACTCACTGTCATTCTGTGGATTATTTTGTTCATTTTGTTGATTTCATGCTTGCTTGCTTGCACAGCATTAAATCATGAACAAAACGAGATCTAGGCTCAATTTTTGCTTCTAATTTTCTATCACATTTAAAGAATAAAACAGATAAATTGTTATTTGTGCATTCATTTGCTATAAAAATGTTAATGTTATGGACATGAACTGAACTCATAATATGTAAAGCCTACATTAACACTAAACCACTTTCAATTTACCTGCAGCTTGAGTCAGTAAAGAACCATTTATCCAAAAATTCAGTCTTAAATTTGACCTCGAAAAGCATTTAATTGACGTCTCTGATACCTGTGGAGACCCTGCATAATGACATGCACTTTAAATAAATGATCCCGATGTGGAACCTGCTCATTTGTGTCTTTGTGTGTGTTTAGATTTCCACTTTGGAGAACGAGAAGAATGAACTGTACAAGAAACTAGAGGAGCAGGAAGCCAAGTGTGACGCTATAAAACGGAGGGAAACGGAGAAGCGACAGGTGGAGGAAGACGCCCACAAAGGGGAGATTGATTTCCTCAAAACAATCAACCAGCAGCTCAAGGTGAAACATTATGATTTTCATTAACAGTTGCATAAAGTTTCCCTTTGTTTCTGTATGGAACATGAAATGTCTTTGATATTATGTGGTAGTGATGCATTTTTCCTCAAAACGAGTGGGGCAATTCCTAAAAAATGCACTCTTTCTTTTCTGTGACACACAAATGAAGGATTAATCACCCTCTTATAAATATCAGAGACAGTTTCAGTCCATCTGTGGTTCAAACTTTGATACAGATACTGGTTTTGAAGGGATTGTTGATCTACAAAAATCATTGTGACAATCATCAAAATATTTTAAAAGTAATAAAGAAAATGGACCAAAATATCCCTGAAATATATTAAAATTCAACTTCATAGTAGTAATGTCCTAAGAGTAATTCAAAAATCGTACATTTGAATTTGTCACATCGTGATGACAGCAGACATTTGGTCTGATTATTTAGTATAAATATTTGCCATCTGTTTTTTTATGTCTGTGTTAAAGTTCATTTTCTACAGTACATCTTTCAAGCCACAGTTAAACCTCATTTAGTCCTTTTTACTTTCATTTACTGCTCTTGCTGTTGTTTGGAAAGTATTGATTTGTTCATTTTGTGGAGAATTTGGTTCATTTCTGGTCAGTTTATTGATTATTTTGGTTTTTTGTAAAATGTTTCTAATTATTCAATTCACATTTGTACAGTTTTTGTTCATTTTGTTGATTTTTTTTTCATTTTCTGTCCATTTATGCATTTCGTTCATTTGGTTAGGTATTTTCATCATTATTTTGTTATTATCTTGTTGATTACTGTGTTCATATTTGTTCACTTTCCTGATCATTTTCTTTTCTTTTGATGAAAGATATTTCTACTGCGTATATTTCTGAGGCTCACAGATAAAATGGGCTTGACTTTTATCTTTTGGAAAATGTAGATTTGTTCATTTTGTGGAATATTTTGCTGATCTTCTGGTCAGTTTGTCGACTAATGTGGTCATTTTTGTGTGTTTTCTAGTTTAGTTTGTTCATTCTTTATTTCTCATGTGTTTCTTAATTATTTTGTTCACTTTATGTTCATTTTTGCCTGTTTTAGTAATAAACAGAGTTACTGTACACAGACACCTTGGAAATATTAATAGATGTATTTGCAAAGGTGTGTGAAAAATGTTCTCAGTTTTTATCTGTCTTATGTTTCAGAACCAGCTGGAGGGAATCCTTACATACAAGAAGTAACTTCAACAAGCAACAGCGGAGCCAGTTTCATCATCCCAAAAAATAATCACTATTTGCAATGAAGTGAAATCATAATTTCTTAAGCATCATAAATGCAGTCAATACCAGTTTGAAGTTAAAGGAGCCATCCTTGACTCTTTCTCATATTTTGGGCTAGGATTAAAAAATAGTTTCCCTCATTTTTGGTTTACTTTTGTCCAAAAATATTGACGATGTTTTCATATTATTCATTTTACTGCTTATTTTGTTCAATTTCTGAGTTATGTACTTTTTAAATTTTTCTTTTCATTATTTGTTCAGTTTATTGATTCTTTTTTAAATTTCTTGTTCTATTTCTTGCTTATTTTCATCATTATGTTTGTTTTTTAATCATTTTTGCTCATTGTCTAGACAATTTTCTTTATTGTTATTTTGTTAATAACAACTTTATATATTTCAGTGTTTAAATGTAACAGATAATTAGATTGAATTGAACAAAATACAGCAGATCTACATTTTTATTCTTACATCTCGAGTGTAATATATATGAAAAGTGTTTTTGTTTGAGGACTTATTTCATTAAAGATGTTAATAATGATGAAGTTTAAGTCCCAATTTATCAATTTTTTGTGTAGTTTAAATATTGCCCGCTAGGGGGCATTGAATCACAACAGCACCCAACCACTGAGCCTGAGTGCAAACAACGGCTACCACTAACTCTTATTACCGGCCAGTTGAATGTGTTATTTTGATGCGTCAAGTATATGAAACTTGTCTCTTTAATTTTGACACGGTGTTTTTATTCTATAATCTCCGAATGTTATTCCCATTTGCTGTGTACGTCCCTCGGGAAACCTGCAGATAGAGCTAGCAGGTTAGCAAACCGATTTAGGAACCAACAGGAAGCCCACGAAGGAGAAGATGCGGAAGTTCGAAGAGCGGGAGATTGGAAAACGTAAACAGACGGTTTTGTGCGCATTTGTTGGAATTTTCATCGCACTGACAAAATGCTGAATAAGGCTCCCAAACTCAAAAGTACTATTAAAGCGAAAACAACGACTAACATTAACATACGCCCCGCGTCAGAAGCGATGGTAAGTAGTGAAACTGAGGCTTGTTACGCGCCGCTTTGTTTGTGAAAATGTTTGTGACATGAGTGAATGTTTAAAAGAGAAAGTGAGGATGAGTTTGTCCCTTTTATTTCAGATTGAGCTGCTGACACTGTTGTTTCTGAACAGCCTGGCAGAAGAGGCGAAGACGAAAGCTTTTGAGGACAAATCTGCGACGATCAGAGTTAAACACGTCAGAGCCGTGTCAAAGGTCAGTGTATATAATATCAATGATCCACTCCTGAGAAAGATCTATAGACTATTTACAGACGGGTTTGTTCATCTTTGTTATAAATGCCTACAAAATACTATTAAACAATACCTGGTTTAATTAATTACTCATTTACGTATCAACATCAAGTTATAAGTTAAAGATTTTTCGAGACCTGTGAAGCTATAAACAAACAAATAAATAAATAAAAAGCATTATACTTAGTGCCGTTTTCACATGAGACCTAAAAAAAAAAAATCGATTTCATTGTTTAAATCTTGTTAAATATAATGAAACACTGCATGTAGCGCTGCAACATTCGATAGATTAATTGCTAGTTGATTATTAAATCAGTAATATGTCTAAGTAGTTTGAAAGTGCCTGCAGATTCTTAGATGTAAATATTTCCTAGTTTCTGGAATATCCATGACCAAACAAGATGTTGCTTTTTCACAATTTGGGGACATTCTGCAGCTCAAACAACCATTCCATTAATTGAAAAAAAACCCAACAACCTAACAGAGCAGTTTACTGTGTAAATAATCTTGAGTTGCAAATTGCATTACATTGTTGCATGATTAAAATGTTTTAGAAAACACGTTGAACAGGAGTCACATTTAAAGAACTGTTTTTCTTTCTTTCTTTCTTTGTAGAAAGTGTTGAAAAAAGCCAGAGGATGAAGTGAACGACTATAAACGCAAATATGGACAACAGCTGCAAAATGCTTTGTTTTACATAAGTTCTCTGTTGCTCTCTGTTTCTTCTGTATTTTACTTTTTAACTGACCCCATTTTCCTGTCATAATTTAACATTTATTAAAACCTTGTTTATTTGATGACAACTCCTGTATTGCCTCATAATTTATTTTCTAATTATTGGAACAATAAAATATATTCATGATTTCAGTTGCCACCATACACATAATAGAAGCAGCACCAAAGACAAATGAAAATAGAATCAGAAATGAGACAAGAAGCAGCAAGCAACAAGAAGAACCAAATATCTTTCCTCTGATCTAAAGATTGTAGTTCTTCCTGAGTGGACTTAATTAGCAACATTTATGTTTCAGCTTTTGGGTTGTTTTATCTCTACTTTGTACTTAATCTTTTTGTACAGTGTTGAGTTGCCAGCTATCTTTACAAGTATGGTAACAATAACATCCACTACCACCTCCAGAATTCAGACAGCACCCAAGCCTGTGAAAACCTTACATTAGGAAAGTATTTTAATTCGGTTGGAAAATTACAAGAAATATTCATAACATTAACAAGAGATTCACCTTTTCAGCTCAAACTCCAAATGAGACGTGTCATCTGCATGGGGCATAAACAGAATAAAGTCATTATAAACTATCAAAATATTTCTATTGATTTTATGAAAGGTGTCCACATATCATAGTATATTTCATGCATTTTATTCTTTAAATGTTAAAGATGATACAGTGGGGACAATAATTATTGGGAAATGTAAAAATGTGCAAGTTCACCCATTTAAAAAGATAAGAGAG
>JAQQAE010011180.1:0-13744 GCA_029823295.1 Pseudamia nigra | reverse complement strand
ACATTTTACAAATAATGACGAATCCCTTCCATCTCCCTATGGCTAAGATCCTACTTAAGTTTGCTGTTACATACATTTCTTTAACAGCCATGTCTCTACTCTGGTGTTTTAAAGGTGAAGGACTGGACATAAGGTTGTAAGATGGCTCGTGGGGGAAATTGAACTGTTGAAGCATGTCAGTTTTTTTTGCACCATGCCAGCACAGGCCAAAAAGCTTAATGTCACTGTAATTTGAAAAATAACAGAAGCAGCGAAGTGTACCTAAACCCTCATACCCTGCAGAACCTGACAGAGCATTCAGACACAAATTCATTCCTGGAGATTGCAGAGAAATGAATGTTTTAGAGAGCGAGAGATTGGAAAGATGGGGTGGGGGGGGGGAGGGGGGAGTAATGAGGCTTTAGTCACCTCAGACTAAGAGAAGATTGGGATGAATCTCTGCAGTGCTATGTAATAATCGCCCCTCAAGTCACTGCCAATCACACATTATTCAATATGAAGAGGACAGTTCTTTTCCCCTACATTTAGTCTTGCGTGCTTCCTCGTCTTTATGCCTCTTTCCTTCATCCGCTCTCTGTACTGCAATTTAAGCATGCTGCCCTTTTATCCTTTTCACTCTCCCCCTGCCAGTCGCTCTCATTGCCTGCGATTTGAAAGCAGAGTGGATTCCTACACTTGTCTAATGAAAGCAAAATTAATCCCATTATTTCAGTATGACATTCATAGACGTGATGCTTCTTTTGTCCATAGACTGTTGAAAATACTCATTGTTAAAAGAAGCGGTATGTGAAAGCATTATCCTCTGAGGGGCCGTGGACACTAATCATTAGCATGGGGAGTGGGTGCCAAGCCACTTTGGGTGGCAACACACCACAAATGCATTATGGAGAACAAAAGTAATACTGATTTATACCAGTGTTTGCCAAAAATAGAAATGCACCGGGATCAAATCTTTAAAAAACCCATTACAGTGGTCCCTTGTTTATCACGGGGGTTACGTTCTAAAAATAACCCGCGATAGGCGAAATATGCGAGGTACGGTAGTCAACTTCATTTTTTTTACAATTATTATATTTGTTTTAAGGCTGTAAAACCCCTCACCAAACACTTTATACACTTTTCTCAGACAGGCATTAACATTTTCTCACATTTCTCTCTTATTTAAACACTCAAAATTAAAACCTTTGTAGATTTTAAATAAAAGAATAAGTACAGTATTACTGTATAGAACGACACTAAAGATCAAAACCAGTTTTCAGGCCAAAACATTTGTTTGAGAAATAAAAAATCTAAAAGCTTTTCTGTAAAAAATGATGGCTTTTAGAAATAACAAATTAAATTTTAATGATCAACCTACGAAGCTGGACACAAGAAATTATTAATAGTGACTCATGCGTCATAGTTCCTCTGACTGTGCCTCTTCGTCCTGCCGTTGCTCTGCTGTAGCGTCTTTTTCCAATGAAGGCCTTCGTCGACATTGTGGGTTTTTGTCGGAGCGAAAACTTGCAAACATACAGCGCTTCAGAGTCACACTGCTAGCGATCGAACATTTGTGCAAGTTTGGCGAGCTGAACACATTCTGTACTGTACAGAATGGAGAAATAAGGCTACACAACCCACTTTGGGTCCCCACCCTATATTAAAACTCAGTCATTTGTGTCTTCTTTAACTGCAGTAACCACATTTAGAAGTATGAAGTGCAGCCAGTAGTGGTTTATCAGCTTATGAGTAGGTGAAATGTATTAATAAACAGTGTATGATTAATGCACAGCTGTCAACTTGTGTGGTGTCAGTACTAACTGTTAACCATGCAGTGCCACCTAACAGGGCAGTGATGGAAGATGGCAGCACAAATATTTTAATACTCTCCTCCAAACTTAATGAAGCCAGGATCCTCATAAATTCATTGGCTTCCACAAGCTGTTACATTTGGTGCCTTTTCTGTCAAACCGAGGAAATGACACACAACCTGACAATTTACTGTACAGATGGAGATAGGAAATTCACCAAAATGAAACAGCTGAGCATGGACTGCTGAAAAACACGCTGATTATCTGCAGATCGTTTCTTAAAATTAGGCTGATTTGCATACAGCATCTAAGAGTTAATTAGGAACTTTTGCCTACGCTGAAATCCGCAACCAGTGTTTTTTAACCTGCCTTGGACATGGAGCTCAAAGACAAATTTATTTATATTGAATACTATGAAAAATGCATACACATCGCAACTACTTTATGTAGCAAATTTTAGAAAAATTTTAGAGGAATTACTAACTTGATTTAAGGATTCAGAACATTACTACTGAGTGGTAACTGAAAACGGGTTGTCCACAGTTCCTCATAAAGTCTTTAAAAAGCTATAATTCAGTTTTATTTTTTAAAAAAAGGTAATTTAAAAGCATTGCATTTGAACTTGTCAGGTTTTAATTGTCACACATATCCATATTTCCGGGCTTGGAAGCTGATATTTTCTGACCTTATATACTTTCCTGTATAATATATAAAACACAAATCCATTATATTTTGTATGCATGTAATACATAATATACACATTATTTATATAATTGTTCATTTTGCAGAATGTAAATGTTTGTATCATTTTGGTGATTATTATTCATTTTTTCATTATTTTGTTCATTTCATGGAATATTTTATTAGTCTTTTGGTTTATTTAGGGATTTTTTAGCCACTGTTGTTCATTTTCTTAATTTTTTAAAAATAGGGTTTTTTGTATTGCTAACTTTGTTCAATTTATTTTTGGATTACTTTGGCAGTTTTTGCTCATTTTGTTCATTATTTTGTTCAATTTTTATTCATTTTGTGAAATATTTGTTCAGTTTTAGGTCTATGTGTGGAATATTTTGCCAGTTTTGTTCAGTTTGATGGTTATTTTTTATGTTTGTTTATTTTGTCAGTTCTTAATTATTCTGGTCATTTTTGCTTATTTCGTTCATTATTTTGTTAAGTTTGAGTTCATTTTGTGGAGTATGTTCAGTTTTTGGTCAGTTTGTGGAATATTTTGGTTACTTTTTTAAAAACTCATTTTACACCAACATAATTAATTAAATATCCAAAATTGGGATAAAATTCTAAATAGGTCCTAAAAATCTCCAAACTTAACCCTCTGATACACATAGACACTCTATAATAGCATTCAATCCCAACCACATTTTTTACCTTTGAGTGAGTGAGTGAGTGCTCTGCTTGGCCAACAGCTAAAGAAAAAAGCATTTTTTTTTTCCTGGACCAAACTCCTTTATTGTGACCCCAAAAGATGTACCCATCCTCCTCTCCCTGCTGGTGCTTCTCCTTTGTTTCTTCTGGCCAAATTATAACTGACAGATCCAGGACAATTTGAATGAGGCACAAAGTCGAGGAACGGAGTTGGATCTAAATATACAGCACTGTTTTAGTCATTCCCACCATTTAGGGAAAGGCAGCTGGTGCATATTTACATGTCACGAAGGCCATCTGGAGGGGCGGTGAACATTTTTAAGACGTCACAGTGAAGCGTCTGTAACAGGCTAAAAAATGCTCTGGCACCAGTTTTATTAGTCTTGACAAGTAAATTTTCATGGAGACAAACTGTTTCTTGAACGAACATACCAATATCTTCAGGTGAGACAGAGCTGGTGATTTATGGATTTTCTAGCCATTCAAAATTTTCCTTGCTCTGATACAGTCAAACTTTTGGATGCTGCTTCTTCAGTATTTTTTCTTTATTGTTATTATTCTAAATACTGTACAGTAATACTGAAGACATCCAAAGTGTGAAGGAACATATACAGAATCATGTAATACACCCAAAAGTGTTACTCAAAGACGTCAACCTGGCAACCTTCCGGACACTTCTCTAGGTCACCACTGCCAACCCAGTTTTGCATAATCATAGGTGTGCCTTGTCAAGCATGAATTTGTGCCATTTCTTGCCTTCTTAATGTGCTTTAGACCATCCATTGTCTTGTGCAGAGGAAGCTACAGCAGCCCTGTTAGTGCTACTACAACTATTGTACAAATCCATATTATGGCAAGAAACACATAAGTAAATTAAATAAAGTGAAAAGAAAATGTCCTTATTGCTTCAAAAAATCTCAAGGACTTTCAATGTGTCCCCAAGTGCAAGTCACCAATTTCTGAGACTGGTAATTCCACTAAACTTGTCCTCTGCAGTAGAGGTCGCACTTCCTTTTCAGGGATGGTCCTCATGAGAGCCGTATGGGGACACTCTCAAAGTTCTTTAGATTTTTTGGATCGACTGACCTTCATTTGTTTTACTTAACTGTTAAATGTTTTTTGCCATAATACTGATTTGTACTGTAGTTGTACTAGCACTAACAGGGCTATTGACTCTCCACCCTTCCTCTACACGATACCTGATCGTTCAAAGCACATTAAGATGGCAAGAAATGGTGCAAAATAACTCACCTATGAAATGAAAACCGTTCCATGTGACTGCTTCATGAATGTAATGTGAGAATGCAAAGCTGTCATCAAAGCTAAATGTGCTCCGTTGGACAATCTAAAATGTAAAACATGTCCTGGGTTGTTCTTTCACAGTTTGGATGTTTTCAGTATTAATGTACATTATTGAAAGAAAGAAAAATAAAGAAAAGCCATTTAAAAGGTGTGTCCATACTTTTGATAGGTGTAAGTGCAAGTGAGTGGTATTAAGCAGTATTATAGTTCTTTGCAGATGATCAGGTTTTATCATAGCTCTGCTGTGAGCCATGTGTGTTAATTGTGGCTGTTAAAATTAACAGAGCCTTTCAGATTGCACTTTGTGCCGCCATGGTCTGGCTGTCTGCTCACTCAATATATTCCTCTGAGGTATTAGACCGTTCCAAGCATGAGAATCCTTAAAATCACTGTGGTGGATGAGAACAGACAGTTCAAAGCCACAACTTCACTCCATTTGCTTTGGCATAGATCAAGGAGGGCATGACAATGTGAATCACTTTCACACAGCAAACACCTATTTCCATTTCCCATTTGGCCTCTTACTGCATCTGGCAGTAAAACAGGCTAGTTAAAGGTGTAAGGCATGTGGTGGGGGTTTGTGAGGACCTGTCCTGTGTAACTGTCATTTGGCAGATAGGTCTGAGTGTGAGATTAAGGGAGGCTGCCGCGCCGCGCTCACACACCAGAATAAATGTGTCGGCTCGGCTTGAGAGGACTTCCTTGGGCTGAAGGAACAGCCCTGTTCTCTGGGGACAGTTGGCAGCACATGCTCTGGATCTGCAATAGAGCACAAGAAAGCCTCCCAGCAGCACAGTCTAGACCAGCACACCTGCTCGCTTTTCATCAGAAGTAATCCTATAATCCCTAAACAAACACCTAAAAATTTTGCAGCTACAGCAAAAACTTTTCCCTTGTTGCTTCTTATTAGTGAAGATAAAACTTTATTTAAGAGTTACCTCATTTGAAGTAAAGGCATCTGTTTTATGTTGATTCTCACCCGTGCCACCCTTTCATGGCTGGTATTTTCTTGTCATATTTATTCATATGCAAACCACGCTTTCTCTAAGATGCATTTACCTTGGCTCCGTCTTCAGGACAGAACAGATGTTGTGAAGTTCCATGCTGTTGGAACAGTGCCATCTATTGACAAATGTCATCATTACATAAAGGCAGTGGTCAGGGACATTCTCAGATGAAAACTGTTGAAAGGGTATTAGTTATTTTATTCGACATAATGCATGTGGCCAAGGATAGCCTATTCATCTTGCACATGTTCACATGCCTTTGACACATCCACTTGCTCTAAAAATGAAATATCAAAGGTGCACAATATCAAAAGTACATTTTGTCCTATTTCAGAGTATTATATATGAACACTACTGAAAATAAATCACTAAAAATATAACAGCTAGTATTTTTCATATATTTAATGCATAATATTATTATTCCTTTAAATGACTATACACTATTAGATTGCTTGTTATATATTGCATTATTAATAATAGGGCACTGCAAAATATATGATTAAATACAGATACTTGAAAGAAGTGTAGTAAAAGTACATATAAAGTAGCTAAAAATGGAAATACAAGTACCCTAAGTACAGTAAATACACATACTTGCATTCCACCACTGTATGGAATGTCTGAAGGTGTGATGTTATGTATCCAAAAAATTATCTTTCATTTTTAATGAGTGGCAATCATTAAAGCAAGTGTCAAAATAAAACTGAAATTTGCATTTTCTGTCTGGAACAGTGGTGTGGGTCATCATGTGTAGATGTGGCTTACATTACACATGCTGATATCAACCTAAATAATGGTCTCTGTGTTTGTCTCTTGTTCTAATCCCACTTCCCTTTCTCCCTCACCAACCCCCACCCTTTACCCTTCCAACACTCATTCCTGCGGCGTAACCTCACCCACATCGTCTCCCTGTGTGAACCCATGCTGCCCTGCACCTCCCGGCCTGTTCACCCACCTGTGCCTGTGTGACTCTGCAGCAGTGAGCGACCTTCTCAGCATCCTTCTCCTCCTGCTCAGCATCACCTGCCTGACAAGAGAGCTACATGCATCCATCTGCCCCTTTCTTACTTATATCCACCACATTATAACCTTGTGAGGGTCAGGCTCCAGGACTTTCAGATCTCCTGTGTTTACTGCAGACTCTCCACTGAACCCCACTCTGTGTGCATTGAGTCTTAGAGTCTGTGTGTGTGCGTGTGTGTGCGTAAGCATGTGTGCATGGGCATGTTTGACTGTAAAAGTGGCTGCAATGCCCAGCCACAGCCTATTTAGTCTATTTTTTTTATTATTTCCTCTTCAATTCCTGAAAACCTCTTATCTCTTTACATTCCTCTCCTCTCCTCCTGCTGTCTTCTTATCTGTCCTGTGTCCTCGCTCCACCCGAAGGCCTTGGGGATCAACAGCACCGGTGGCAGCATGGAGCCTTACCTCTCTGGTATCAAAGCAGGCATTTTCACAGGCCAACTTCCTTCTCATGCAGCAACATTTACCCCCAGCCTGAGGAGGTACCCCCAGGACAGGGCAATACCGACCTTAACAGCCTCCCCCATGCAAGCGAGGGCCCTGCTGGCGAGCTTGTCTGCCTCAGGCTTGACCGCCGAGGCCCTGCTCCTCTCCTCCACCCTCCGTCACCATCGGCTTCTCCGCGAGCAGAGAGCCTCCTCTGTGTCCCTTCCAAGCAGCCAGTCATCTTCCCCTTCTCCCACTGCTACCTCCTCATCCTCTTCTTCCTCTTCACCTACTTCCACCATTCCAACCCCTTCTCTGTCTCCCACCTCTCCTACCCTCCCCACTTTGGCTCACAAGTAAAAAAAAAACCCTTCAACAGCTGCTACGAAACTGGCAGGGAGTCCGTGAAGAAGGACCTCACCCTCCACTAATGCTCAGTGATGAAGAGGAGGAGAATGAAGACAAGGAAGAGTGCAGACCAAGCTCCATCACTCAAAGACATTAAGGAAAAAACAAGGACAGTTTGCAAAATTTCAGCTTTTTTAAATTTTATTTTGGGACCAACTATTTCTTTCTTCTCTCTACTTTTGGCCACACCCCAGTCTGCAGAGTCTTATTGTTTTTTGTGGCAAATTACTGCCATACTGTAAAAAGTCACAATCTTCTTAGACATTTTTTGATGTGGATCCTCCTCTGCAGTTTTCTCCCATTCAGTCATACTGCCAGTTTCCCAGATTCAGAGTGCACGACAGCCCCCTCCCACCAGCTGCCTCTTATAAGCTGACGTTGACCAGATGGATTTACAGACAGAAGGCAGTCTAATACACACCCTCACTCAAAGGGTTTATCGTGGAGTAGTTATAATATATAGACTGTGACTTTAGCATAGAAAATAGAGCTGCAATAATCACAAGTGAGTCCAGTAGTTGTGTGTTTTCAGGATAATTTTGCTCCTATATTGCACCTGCAGAACGTGCAGAAAAAAAGAGTAGATCAAGGTGCTGATTGTGATTTCAAGCTGATTAAGGTTCAAAAGGGCATTTGTGGCTTTTTTCTTTGCCTCATCCATGTTTTAAACTCTGAACTGGTGCTATATTTTACCGCTCTTTATACTCACTGTGTACAGAGTTTACATAATCATTCTCATTCCCTGATCTTTAACCCACGCTTTGTTGCAACTGTACATGTATATTCCAACCCAAGTCTGCTGTTACTTCATATCACACAGGTTAAATGTGTACATGCCTCTAAACCAATTGAAATGCTTTTTGATGACACTGATGTTATAGTATGCTCACAAAAGCACATTGTAAGGAGCAGCACATGTGTATTTGAAGTAGAACTGAGAGGCTCTGCTACACAAACTGAAAGAGAACCATGGAGACAGTGAATTGTGAACAGAGTTGTATTTCTGTATGTATTAACCAGTTCACTATGACAATCAAGATGTTTTTGCAGTAGCATCTCACAGGCTTTTCATGCATATTAGCACCTGACTTCAAAAACCATTCCAAAGACTTAAGCACACACAATGATAACAAAACGCAAAAACATTTCCTCACAAATGTGCATGTGAAGCCAAGGTTTTTTTTTTAATTTCCAGAAGCACATACTCTACTAGTTTTTTGCAGTAATAATAAATGATGATTCATTTGTAGGACTAAAATCTGCCACTTAGACCTTAACACCCTTTCACATCTACCAATAAATATTTTCTTTTTGGATACATAAACTTCAAAGCTGACCTGGTGGGAAGCCAGTCAGTTTCCAGCATTTATCCTTCACTGCAGCAAATTGATCTTACTTTTAACATCTCTGATGCTGTTTCAACATTTTAAACAAACCGTATCGGCACTTATTTAGGAATTTAACCACCGCCTGACCTCTCGTTGACCCACAGTGGGGAATGTGGAAATATTAAAGGCACAACTTCCTTTCAAACACATGGCTCTGAATTTTAAAATCTGATTAAATCAGAGAAGCACAAGATTCCAAATTTTTTCCTAAAGGATAAAGAATCATCCACACACCTTTCAGTGTACTGGATTGCAGTATTGGCACTGTAACATTCGTAACATTTGGTTGCTGAGCTTTTGCTATGCCTTAACAGTCAGTGAAGGTATCATTAGTTAAAGCACAACCAAGGCCTGTCATTAACTTCCATGGTGAAAACCCTGCACAAGGAGCCACCTTAAAGCTCTCCTCTGTCCTTCATTGTTGCTCCAAGGCCACCTCTTGTATAGGTGACAGTGCTGCATGGTCATTCATAGACACAATGATTTTTTTTTTTCAGTTATTCATCAGAATGACTGGGATAGCTCAGTGTCTTTGACACACTGAGATTTAAATGTGTGCAAAGGGATATTTGTCAAATAGCAGGCAGCTGGAGGAGAGGGGATTAAGTTGAGGACACGTGTTTGAAGGCTGCTTTGATAGGGTCGGAATTGCCTTGCCTTGTCTCCATTGAGAGAGTCCTTGTGATTTTAAAAAAACCCAAAGAGATGCAACGAAAGGTTTGACAGTCTAACAGCTGTTCTGTCCTGCTCCTTTCACTCTGTTTTGTCTCTGGTGTGGAGACAAAGCAGAGTGCAAGCTGCCAACTGCTATTTCGAAGCTATCTTAGAACTAATAGGCCTCACTTATAGACATCGTGTGCAATATGTAATTAGCTCTCCTGTACTTTTACCAAGGTAGTGCTCTTTGCCTTTAACAATCCCTGCCTGTTTGTCTGCAAGGACCTGAAACCATGTTTTTGCCTGATGCCTCTAAGACTTTGCTCTTGCCAGAGTAGTTGATCATCCATCAACCGCTATGACAGAACAACACTTTTATCCAAAGAAGAGGCTGTGAAAATTTTTTTCCCATTTTACACAGAAACATGAAAACAGCACTTAAAATGCAACCTGATGAGCGTGTCAGGTTGTAGCCGTGGCGTTTGACTCAACACGCCCCCAGTTCCAAGAATGTACAAAAATGCAAGCTCACAGCACAGCGTATTAAAGCTTCACTCCCGATGCAGAATAGCTCGGCAAGGCAGGTTCAAGCCCTGCGATTCATATTGAGTGAAGTCAAATGAAAGAAATTCACTTACTCATGCTGTTCCACACTCAAATCCATAGCTCTCTGAGTTAAATTTGCTGCATTTGCTTCTGGTGAGCACTGGGGAGGAAGTGTTCATGCTTGGCTGCTTTCTTTGAGTACAACGTCCAAGTTGAACCCCCGTGCTCCAGAACTGCATGACAGTGCTCTCTGGAATGACTTTCAAGACAAGTGTTAGTGGGCTGTGATTTCAACATGGCCGCCAGCTTCGAGGCCATGTTGAAGCGGTCACAGTGGATGCCCCTGGCAATCAGAAAAACTAGAAACTTGAAATCAAACATAGAAGATATATACATATATAAATATATCTAAGTGAGATGTTTGTGTATGATATTATAATTGTGAAGAAAAGTGTGATATATATATATATAAATATAGGACTAGATTAAATTATATACTGTAAAATGTCACCATCTCTTCAGTTTTATATATTAGTGACCATTTTGTACAGATTTTTCTTTTTTATTCATTGAGAGAAATATTACATTTCACACTGAGATTATTTATTCATACGCAGAACATTTTTATATTTGTTTAAAGATATCTGTATAAATAACTGTTAGCCTCTGTAATATACACTGAAATTCATTTTTAAACTGTAGGATTTTCTTTCTGAACACTGTTAGATTTTATTTGATTCTGATTATCAAAAAGGTCATCCCTAAATCGCTTGTCCAGTCCGTCTGCACTTTCGCCTTCGAGGTGGAAGAGACTGGACCAGTGCCTGTGGTTAGGGGCTTATTTTGCTACAGTCTTTGGTTTCAGGGGGTTATTTTCTGTACCTGTAATCTGACTTTTTTTAAGTTCACTCCACCTTGTATTATTAGTGTTGTTGGGTTTGGTGATGTTGGAGCTGGTTAGAAACACTGATATTGTGGTTACTACTGTGAAATGTAACTCTATGAGCACAAAGGCTTTACGTAGAGCCTTAACGCTTTGACAGAAGTTACTTGGCTTTAATTTTCCTCTCGGTCATGTTTGCATGTGAACGGGAATGGTAGGAAAGTGGAAACAACCTCCATGAATAGGTCTAAGTACATTTTGTTGCTGATTCTGCTCCAGCTGTTGCACAGAACAGCTTCAAGTGTAAACAAACCACAAAGTAAAACCACCAAGATGGATCAATAGGGGAATTTTGTGGAGTTATAAAGTTTTAGCGCTTACTTTGCCATTGTATCTTTTTTTTCTATAATGAACCTACACTAGTATGTATATGAGATTTTTACATGAATGTGTGGATGTTCAAAAATCTTGGCATCGAAACTAGAAAAACAAAATTGACCTGTAAATAGGCCAAGTCATTCCTAGCGAGTTCTACAAATTGTTATGTCCAAAAGAAAATGTTTTGTTACTAAACTATGATGATGGGTACAAAGGTATATACAAAACAATGCATGTATAGTATTAAGCAATCGCACGGTGCAGTTGAAAAAATGTTGTCTACATGTTTTCTCAAAAAAAACGAGAAAGAAAGATAATGCCGTTTTATGTTCGAGGTTTACAAACCCAAAGGAGGAGACATTATTTTGGTATCTGTGACAGGCATGTTCAGTCTTACTGTGATGTTACGTGACGATGAAGATGATGGTCGTGGCCGAGAGTGTTGAATGTCTAGAGGGGATCAGAATGCTTGAACGCACCCAGACAGAAAAGTCACGAGTGATGGTGTCCTCTTTCCACAGAGTGATTCTCCCATTTGTAGAGTAGTGTGATATAAGAACAAAAATAATACAGAAAATAGATCTATAATATAATAATATATCAATTTTAAAGCCTACTGATACTGGAGATACTAATTTATCAGTGTGGATGCCATGATATTCTGTGAGATGTGTGTGTTTCCCTGTGAGAAGACGGTAGGCAGGTGAACCTGCCTTCTTTTGTACATAATTTGCTGTGATTGTGTGTCTAATAAAGTGCAGCTCTCTTGTACAGTTGTGCTGTCTGACCTTGTTTTATGTTGTTTTGTCAATAAATTGTCAATGTATTGCACTTAGCATGAAAAAATGTAGCCAACACCCATATGTAAGGCAATGCAGCTTACAAAAATCTGCATTTCTCGGATTGGCCATACCCATCCCTTTTGTTTTTTCCTGCGTTTGTTTGTTGGTGCGATAGCAACATTACTCAAAAAGTTTTGCCGGATGTTGCTGAAATTTTCAGGATAGCTTGAAAATGATACAAGGAACAATTGGTTAGATTTTGGGGGTGATTTGGATCTTCACCATTGCGACATAGGCCAATTTCTTTTTTTCTTTTTTTTTGTAACTTTACAAAAATGCTGAGAAGATTTGATAAAAAAATATGAAACAATATTCTTATATGCAACAAAGTTTGATCCAGATGCCAGCAATATTCTGGATCTTGTGATCTAGATTGCTCAAATTTATAATGCCCTACTGTAAGATAACAGAAAAAGCTACAAACATGCAACTAACAACAAACTATCACTGAAACCCAGCTGATTTAGTACAGTGTCAGCAGATTCAACATATCTCCAATATTTGTAATGCTACATCCAGAAGAAAACCGCCATTATAAAAATATAATTTTTCATGAATAACTAATTAACTATTTGTGACTTACATACGATAATTTTAAAGATAATGTTTAAGCGTTTGGAACAGTACTCGCCATTTTCTATCTGACCCCCATATTAAAAATACCCAGATTAACTACAGAAATAACATGTTTACAGCTTGGAACTAACAAGAGTTTTGAGTTGGCTAATTCCAGCATCCATGACATCTATATATGTGTGAATTGAGCCAGAGATGGGTTATTGCATAAAACATTTTTTTTCACTGACAGGCAGCTCTACTGCAGTTGTGGTTGAGAAGTTCCACTAACAAGACCGTCAGAGGAGCCATGAAGTTTACCAGCTCTAAGCTTTAATTATAATACTCAGCCTGCAGTCAGGTCAAAGTAGGTTAACAAGGTCTAAATACAATAAACTGACATAACATTTTTACTGGGGACTAACGCATTTTTACATCCTGTAGATTTGTGTTCACATATCTTGAGAGTTATTGCAGAGACAGAAACAGTGTCATACAACCCAGAACCCAGTGAGGGTGTCACAGTGGTGCAGTGGGTAGCACTCATGCCTCACAACTAGAAGGTCCTGGGTTCAATCCCTTTCTGTGTTGAGTTTGCATGTTCTCCCCGTGTCTGTGTGGGTTCCTCCCACAACCAAAAGCTCTAAATTGTTGTGAATGCAAATGATTCACAACAATTGTCTATATAGTCATGAGGTCTCAGCCTCAAATTGTGAAGAACCTAGAGATAATCAGTGATTATGATTGACACTATACAAAAATAGATTCATAAAGTCATCACAGAGAAAGGTTTTCATTTCATGGGCATGGGTTGACAAGAGTTAATTTGTGCCATTTCTTGTCTTGTTTACATGCTTTCGACCATCAGGTGTCCAGCCCTGTTAATGCTACTACAGCAACTGTACAAATCAAGAAACACATTAACAAGGTACGAAATGGCACAAATTAACTTGCATATACTGCTGTGATATAGATTTGTACAGTACTTGTAGTAGCATTAATAGGGACTGACTCTATACCAGGGGTGGGCAACGAGGGCCGGTGTCCCTGCATGTTTTCCAACTGTCTCTTCCCTACCCATTGTCTCTTCCCTACCCATTGTCTCTGCCCCACCCACTGTATCTTCCAGCTTCTGATTGACTGAACACACCTGATC
>JAQQAE010011179.1:0-13745 GCA_029823295.1 Pseudamia nigra | reverse complement strand
CATAATCACCCATGCAGAAATTATCCAATGGGAGGCTTGTACCTATTTGCTTAGTTAAATCCAGGTGGTGACCTTTTGTTTGCCCGGGCATTGTGTATTTCTAAGCAAATAAAAATACATAGTCTACAAATGAAAAAATAATTAATGAAATTTAAAGTTCCAGTCAGTGACTAGCTAGTAGCCTTTGTAGTGGACCAAAAGAAATGATTAAAGTAGACATATGCAAAATCAAGTGTCTGTGCGGCCCTAAAATAATGTTTCAGTATCAAAATCAGTTCAGGGACAAATGATGCACGGAGCTTTTCTAATCTGGTTCAGCGGAATTTGTCTAAAAATCTTCTCCCTCAAATATGAGGTCACATCTCCAGTTAATCTCCGCAGCCTTATGCCATGGCCCCGCCCACTTGGACTCAGGTCAGCTCTTGGCATGGTTCACTTCACACCATTCCCTACCGATGTCTTGTCTCATTTGCATAATCCACACTCCATGAACTCTGTCTCACCATGCCATCACTTAGAAAAACAAGGGGCAGGGAGGGACTGAAATGGGATTTTTTTTTTTCAGCCAAGTGTCAGAGAAGGGAAAAGTTATGAGCAAAGAAAACACAACTAAGAAGGATTTTGGAGCTTAAAACTACATTTATATCATCTTTATACATCCATCCATTTTCTTCCCCTTAATCCTGGCAAGAGTCGGGGGGGCACTGAACCTATCCCAGTTGACTTAGGGTGAAGGCAGGGTACACCCTGGATGAGACACCAGTTCATTGCAGGGCTGACACAGAAGGACAATCAACCATTCACACTCACATTTGTACCTATGGACAATTTAGAGCGCAGGTGTCAAACTCATGCCATGGAGGGCTGAGACCCTGTACGTTTTTTTCTCCAACCAGTCACTAAAGTAGGTGATTTCACTCCTTCAAATTGAGGGGAGGAGCTAATCAGTTAAATCACCTGCTTTAGTGACTAGTTGGAGAGAAAACCTGCAGGGTCTCGGCCTCCATGGCATGAGTTTGACACCTGTGATTTAGAGTGACCGATTCACCTAAACCCCTGGTTGTGGGAGGAAGAGAACCCACACAGGGAGAAATTTTTCTGCATGCAAATTCCATGCAGAAAGACCCTGCCACCCAGCGTTGAGATGGGAGGCACGAGTGCTACCCACTGAACCACCATGTCACCTAAATCATCTTTAGCATCCAGAAGCTTTAAATATTTTGCCAGAAAATGCAAGATGTCTCCTTTAAACCAGCAACCTGCCAGTCTCACAGCTGTCAAGCTACTATGTCTGTTCTTTTCTTGCTGTCTCTCTTCAGTCATCCTGTGGTTAGATAAGCTACAGCTGCTAACTAATGCAACGACTTTGTTTAACATCACGACTGCCATTTCACCTTTCCAGACATGTACAGTAGACCATGAGCTAAGAGCTAACTTCCCAACGTCATCAATTGGACACGTAAAACACCAATTTAAAAATGAGAAAGAATATGGAAAAGAAAATATACAAAATTAACAAAAAAATAATAAAACTTATGGAAATTCTGAGTGTACCTGCTACTTGTGGCAGATTTGGTTCTAAATTATAGCACCTCTATATTCCAAAACATCTGAGAATCATTATCAAGGGAGAGAAAGTTCAGTTTAACACAGACAGACAGGGTTACTGAGAATATTTCAGCTTGAGGCTACTCGTCAAACAAAGTCATCTGTGTCCCAAAATGTTGCTCAGATCATCAAAGTCTTTTTACCAGGAGTGATAAAAGGTTTGTCTGAACATCCTGATATAATTTTTACGTGGAATAAATGTGAACTATGCGAGACATTGTGAGTTAAACAAGGGAGAGTTACTGGAGTTGAACAGACACCTCTGCTCTCATCTAACATGGGAGTTAATGTGGCCATTGGATGGAGCATCTGTCACTCTGACTTTGTCACACTTGTCCTGACTAAGCTGAACATTTTGAAGATTGAATGATTCACATCAGACAAAAAATGTAGGACTTGTTAAAAAAAAGTTACAGTAGAGGAAAGAGAAAGACTGCAGATAAACAGACAATATTTTGACAGTCTGGGTATTCTTCACACTTGTCTGTCAGTTATTGTTTTATGGAGTGCTTTTGTTTTGCTTAGTCAGCAGTCCCACTAAAAATAAATGTGCTGAATTATAATATGTTCCTTGTATTCTTTGCATAGCAGGTATTCAATCAATGCTAGATACTTCAGCACCATGTGCGATGACATAGATTATTAAACGTCTTTCACTAACCATGGTGGTGAAGAATCTATCATTCTTTATATCATATCATAAGTATGTGTCACTGTTCTTGGTGCCAAAGTGTCCATCACTATAGTGTCACTGTCCATGGTACTACAGTATCTGTCATTAGATGTGTTTCCACAGCAGCAACTTCAGGGTACGAGGGGATATGGGAATTCATGTCCTCTCACTCGGCCCCTCTTAGCCACTGTGTCTCCACTGCAGAGTAGGACCCGAAGTCGACATGAGCACAGCGTAATCATGTAATCATGACAAAAACCGTGATGCGCCAAGAGCAAGAGTAGTGAAAATGACATCAAAGACAAAGATAAACATAGAGAGAGCTGAGGTGTCTGCTGCATTTGTGTTTTGTGCATACTGTACATGGCATCGGACACTATGAACAAAAGGAGAACATGTCTTAGAAAAGCCTGAATCCTACTATTTATTACTCGTCTTCTGTGGGGCTTTAAAAAATGCTGCTTGTTTCCATGAATCGGGTTTTAAGCCCCATTTTCAGGGCTGTTTGGAGTACCTACCCCAAAGCAGGGACTTGGTTAGACAGGATAGGTTCCTGTAATTTTGCCCACAAGGCCTGTTCTGCACCAACGACCCCAGCGTGGTAAAATTACCCTGATGTTCCTTCAGTGGACCCATTAATGACAGATACTTCAGCACCATGGACAGTGAACACAGACTACTAATGATATATTCTATACTGCCATGGATAGTGCCAGCCAATTAATGGTAGACACTTCAGCACCATGGACAGCAACATAGATTATTAATGTTAGATTCTTTTAGCACCATGGACAGTGACAGAGAATTAGTGCTAGACACTTCAACACTGTGGACAGCAACATAGACCATTGATGTTACTTTTTTAGCACCATGGACAGTGACAGACAATTAATGATAGACACTTCAGTGCCATGAACAGCAACATAGACAAAATTTCATGGAAATTTTGAGCATGTCTGCTACTCATGGCCATGGACCATGATGTGGTCCTTACAAAACACCTGAGAATCATTAATATATGTTAAAGTTCAGTTTAACACACAGACGGGCTTACTGAGAACATTTCAGCTTGAGGGTACTGCTCAAACAGAGTCAACTTTGTCACTAAATATTGCTAAAATTAACAAGATCTTTTGTCCAGGGGTTATAATAAGGTGGTTTGGCTGAATTATGTGATATAATTTTCATGTAGGTTCAGTGGAAAATGTTTCACACAGAGCAAGGTGGAAAAGTGAGGGGAACAATCATGTCTGCTTTAACATGATGGGTTTCAATATGGCAGTTGGTTGGTTGGTCACTCAAATGCTCATAATTTAAATTCACACAGGGTTTTGGTGAGCACATTGTCTCAAACTAGACAAGTGTCTTTATGTTTCTTGCCAAATCTATGAATGTAGTGTGGAAATACAGAAAGTTCACACTGTATGCACACATGTCATCATCCTGGTTGCTATGGCATCTGTCCAGTCCCAGGTGCTGTCTCTCCTGTGTCAGTTTTAAGCAGTAACAGACTGAAATCTAGCCTCAAACAGATACTACTGTGGAGCAGTTGCTCAAATTACCAGAATCTTGGCACCGCCACTACCACAAGGCTTGGCTGAATGTGTTGATAGCTAGTTTATGTAGGTTAAGTGGAAATTGTGTCCAAAAACGCATGTTAAACAAAATGATTAGCTTAGGACTCTTTAGAAATGTCTCCTCCTAAATAACATTGATCTTAATGCTGCAGTTGGCTGGACAATGTCACTAAAGGGCCAATGATTTAAATTATTTGAGTTACAGAGTTTTGGTGAGCACATTGTCTGAATTTAGACGTGTGGCTATGCTTTAATGCAAAAAAAAAAAAAAAAATAGTGTAAATGCTTTCAGAGGAATCACAGGTTGAGCAGAAATTTGTTTGATAATTTCAGTCTCCACTCTGCCAGACCCCCACTCGAACTCACCAACATTCCATCCTATTGACTCCAATTGTAAACTGAAAAAAAAAAAAAGCCTGAAAACCAACTGAAACTTCAACTGTGATTTTGTAGAAACAGTACCAGCTATAAAAATACCCACTGGCATCAAATAAGTCTAATAGATTGTGGCCCCTTTAAACTTTGAATTGCGTCATGTTAAAGTATAATGATGTTGTGTGGCTCTGAATTTGGGTGGGTTTTGTGACTTTTTGACTGCTTCCCGTAGGAAATGCATGGGAAACTTTTACCAGTTTTTTACATTTTTTTGCCATTTTTCAACGAATCCCTTAAAAAGTAATAGCACACCATTCTCAGAATTTAGATAAATTTCTATGTTTAATTTGTGAGGGTTTTCTCAAATACCTAGGGCACGAAATTGAGCAATATTTATACAGAAGATGAATAAGAATAAACACGTCTAATAATGTGTTCCTTCTACATGTTGCATAGCAGGTACACAATAATGAGAACAGAATGAGCAAAATAGCCAGAAAAGGGACCAAAAATTAATAAAAGAAGTACACATGAACATAAATTTAACAAAATAATTGACAAAATGAACAAAATAAAGATAACCCACAAAACAACAATTACCCTCTGTAAGTCCTAATACTCTTGTTAAAGGGACGTCTAAATGATAAAACAGGCTGAACACAAATAGAAGCAGGCCAAGGAAGGACAAGATGAGGAAAAAAAATCACTGGGACACTTTGAAGCTGCTTTGGTATTTTGCATGTGGTTACAGTAGCTGTGTGAGGGATTACGAGTGCAATATCCAGTGACATCAGCAAATGGCACACAGTCTGCTTCTGTTTGTTTTCTAGCAACGTGACATAAAGGGGCAAGATGAGAAGAAGATAGACTACACAGTAGAGTACAGAGGATTATCTCCTGAACCACTGCACCTGGAGAGAAGAGCGGCTCAGGAAGCACTGCAGCACACTCCAACGATGCCATTACAGATCCTGAAACATGCCAAGAAAACACTATTCGCATCATTACACAGGGATCATTACTAAACACAGAGGAAAGGACAAGTCTGAGATAGAAAAACACTAAACTACAGAACTGCATCTGCACAACAGCCCTCTCCTCTGAACAGAGAATCCATTCATTCTCAGACTCCTTTCTGAAATGTAGGGCTGGGATACAAAAGGTTTATGAGACATCTTTTATTGGGTCACCCCATAGGTTGTATGTGTTGCTGACACACTAAGCAGGACATCACCAACTGGGTTGTGAATTGTCCTTTTGAGGCTAATAGGTTGGCACTTTGTGGATAACAGTTTGGACCCAGAAAGCCAGAAGTGACCATAGAGATGAAGTCCCGCCTCCTCTGATTTATGGGGCCAAACTTCAGGAAAACTATCAGCGGAGGTCTATGGTAAGGGACAAATCACCTTTTAATCCCACTTGAATTATGCATCAACTACCCATATGTGTGGCTATTTAAAAGATCATTTTACAAGTCATGATAGTCACAATTAGTCATAAAGATAGTGAAGGTGCGGGTAGATTTGTGTAAATCTGCTCAATAGACTGGACTTACATCTCACATGATGTCCATCATCAAATCAAATCTAAAGCAAACACATTTCAACCAGTTCTATGAGAAAAAAAATCTATTAAAAGAGGTGAAATTCCTTACAGGCCCAATCATGTTGAAATTCTTCACCAGTGGAAGTTACAATGACATCACATGCACAACTTTCAGTTTGTAGTTTTTATAATTACATCTTACAGCATATTTCAACAGTTTTATAAAAACTACACCCCCTTGTGTTGGAATATGATTTTCTACAACCCCAATTTTAAAAAAGGTGGGATGTAACTCAAACGTAAATTTGAAACACAATGCAACGATTTGCAAATCACATACATTCAGATTTCATTCCCAATAGAACATAAAGAACATATCAGATGTTGAAACAGACATTTTATCATTTCATTAAAAATTTTAGCTCCTTTTGAATTTGATGGCAGCAACACGTCTCAGAAGAATTAGCACAAGAGCACAAAAGGTCTGGAAAAGTATCTGCCACAAATCAAAAGCAACTGGGGCGTAATCCAAGAAGCAGCTTCCATAAACTCTGAGTCTAATGCTAATCTCTGAGTTGACTTAATATATGTTTACCCGGAGTCAAGCATGTGCCTGCTACAATAAAAAAAACATCATCGGTGAAGCCCTGATACCTGGAAACACCTGGATTCACCATGGCAGCTGCGGACAAACATTGTGCTGCACACTGCTGTAAATATATGAAGAGATATTCTGTTAAAAAATAGGGAATGCTGCATATGACAGGGAAGCAGCATGGGGGAAAATTACTGCCTGAGTCAGTGCATAAACTGGAATAAACTAGTCCAATGATACAATGTTGAATTAGATTAAAACTGCAACATGTAGGTTAAAATATTGGTGGATTGAATACAAGTGGTGTACAGGGTAAAATCTAGGTTTTGTTAATATTCAATCCTGTCTGGGCAATTTATGTATGTAAGTCAACACAGCTGTTCTTACTGTT
The DNA here is from genome assembly GCA_029823295.1 of Pseudamia nigra. Taxonomy (NCBI): domain Eukaryota; kingdom Metazoa; phylum Chordata; class Actinopteri; order Kurtiformes; family Apogonidae; genus Pseudamia; species Pseudamia nigra. Next base: position 6,981 of record JAQQAE010011179.1, on the reverse strand, counting down.
GCATAATGACGTAGGCACCTGTCGCCGACCGACTGCTGCGTAGAGATGGAGGATTTTTCACTCGCGTTTGTGGTTATTTTGCATTTTATTGTAATTCATGAATTGGAAATGCTCTATTTTATTTAATTGTGTATTCCTCATAGCTCCATGATTTGGCAGTACCTCCGTCTGTCATGTGCACAATGCATTGTGGGATACGGTGGGCCACATAGGATGCATCAGTTGTGTCCTTTGTTTTCTGCTTGATGGAGGCTGCGTTCGTCGGCCACATATGAAGGAGTCATGGAAATGCGACGGCCTTCACACTCAGCTATGACGTCAACGGCCGGAAAACGTGGCTGACGTTGGCTGCAACCCCTGGATTGGGACACATCTGTGTGCTTCCATTTCAGGTCACCTGCTTGGGGGGGGGGGCTACTGCGCCCACTCTCTCTCTCTCTCTCAGCTGCCTGCCTGCATCGTGGAAGCCATGCGTTCAGCTGTGGCTCTTTTGTTTGTTCTTTTACCTTTTTTTTCCTCACAATAAATGCACTTTCATTTCAGTTAACTTGTGTGCCTCCTCCCTATGTTATGACCTTTAAGCCTGTCGTACAGTAACAGTTTATTTCTATTTGACACTGACTAATATTCAGCCAGTGAATAAATATGTCCATAGAGTGAGTTACCACAGTGTCAGAGTAAGGGTTTGATTTTCCTCTCTTTCTGGAACAGAAAACCATGAGTTTCCTCATCTCAGGGCTAACATACTCAGAGGTTTCACATAACCTGCTTTCTTGAAAACCCCCGGTTCACTGGTACGAGGTCAGTAACATGAGTCGGAATAGAATAAGCGTTTAAGAGAGTCAAAGCCTTTCAAATGTGAAGATGAACAGAGGTTCCATAATCTGTGACAAACTGGCATTCATGTAAACACAGAAGAGTTTTCCATGTTGCCTCAGACCATTTCAACTAATACACCATGACATACATAAAATACACTGAACAACATTAAAATAAGAACACTCCAAGTAATTTAAGAGGGAACTGATCTGATTTCGTTCAGGCCAATTCAGTTTGTAGTTGATTCCAGGTAGATGGAACAGCTACTTTCAGTTTACTTGAGGTACAGAAAGTAAATCAGGCCCTGTGAACGGAAAGAGTAACTGTCTGATGATATTTCATGGTCAGTAAATAAGCAGGAAGACCAATGATGTACAGAAATGAAAATTTGCCAGTGTTTAAGTCAACGAGTTACTAAGTCAGACCATGCAACATGAAGGAACAACACACAGTGATGAGTATGAGCTTTAAGTTTGTAATGAATCACGTTTCACCATGTTCACAAACAGAAAAAACACATGCAGATAAATCAAGTGTTCAAAATCCAGCACAGACATAAATGTGGCATCAGCTCGTCTTCATTTTCCTCCATCTGACAAACAAGACGGGCCCTTTTTCACTATTTGCTCAATCATCATTCAGTCCAACCAAATAAAGACGTCATTCGAATGACATAACAAAAAACAAATGATTATTGTACCATGGATCACAACCAAAAAGGGAGGGACTTGGCCTCTGTATTTGGACAAATGGGACAGAAGTGTAGAAATGGCTGGTCAGAGGTTATAGGTCAGCTTTTATCAAACATTGACTTATTGACTTTATCATTATCTCCATCACAGCATTATTTAGTGTGATTTTACAGGAAAATGACACCAAATAATGCACTCTGAGAAAGGCCTATTTACTCAACATTGCCAACACAAAACAAAAAAATATTTTTGTTACTTCTTTTGTCAGTTTGTGGATAATGTTCATTTCTCCCTGTTTTTTTATGTATTTGTTCGTTTTGCCACATTTTGATGATTGTTTTGTTCATTTTTATTCATTTTGTTGATTTATTTTGATCAGTCATGGTTATTTTTTGATGAGATCATTTATGTTCATTTTTTAAATTTTTTTTTTGACTATTTTGTCATTTTTATGTTATCACTTTCTCAATGTATAGATTATTTTGTCCGGCTGCATAATTTGTTATTAATTTTGTGAAACACATTGTTGATGATTGTTTAAACTGTTGATTTATTTTGTTATTTCTTTAATGTTTTGTGAATTCTTATTCATTTGTAGAAGTTTGGTATTGTTTTTAAATTATTTTGTTCATAGTAATGATGCATTAGATTTATATAGAACTTTTCACCTGGAAAATCTGGAAAATAATTCACCAATTTTCCAATCATATAAACATGGAAATGAGAAAAAAATGTCCTGGAAAAAGCTTAAGTTGTCCTGGAAAATTGTTTATTTAGTTGCTTTTTTGTTGAACTGTATTATTTTGTTTATTTTTTGGTCATTTTTAAACTTTCTTGATTATTTTGATTATGTTTCTCATTTTGTTGCTCCTGTTTAATTGATTTTTTGTTACATTTTTGTGTTATTTTGTTCATCTTTGTTAAACAATTTGATTATTTTTTATAATGTCTTTGCTACTTTTAGACTCCACACATTTTTTTTTTCCGAAGAAGCAGCTGGAGACAGAACTAGTGACCTTCAGTTGCAGAGTGTGAACATCAGGAGGATGTATTAGTGTATGATATAACAAGTTGTCTGTCCTACTGTAGCAGTTGAAAATGCCCTGGAAAAGTCCTGAAAATTATTTTAAGAAAAGAGTGTAAACCTTGTTCATTTATTTAAATTTTTTCTTTTATTGTTTTGTTTAGTATTTGTATATCCTGATTTATGGACCATTTTGTGAAAACTGTGCCCATTTTCCTGAGCATTTGATTCATCTTGTCCATTCTGTATATTACTTTGTTTTGCTTCGTTTGAAAAGCTCGTTTTTTGTGTTGCACTCAGACGACAGCACTGTGAGTCTTGTAGCATTATTCCAAACCTGTTGCTGTTATTGGACTGTCTGACCCGAAGGGACTTTACCGTTGCATTTGCTTCAGCTGAGCAGCTCGTGTATCCAGTCGTACGGCGTGTGTGACAGCTCCAGGTGTGGCTGTGCTCAGGGAGGCTGCTCGCTCAGCAAAATCCTTCCCTGGATAAATAAAGACTGTTAAAATGTTGTTTGTCTCAGTACTTACTGGAGATGCAGTTGCTTTTCCACCTGCATGGCTACTCAATTTGGCATTTCTATTGCATTTCAGCTTTATTGGATTGCAAAGAGGAGACGGATGCATCAACTGACACTTTTTAACACATTCCATACACGCTGCAGAAATACACTCAGCAGCACAGACTCACAATCTATGAGAAAGCTTTTTTTATATCCACTTTATTCATAAGGTATCTGTGCATTTTCATCTCCCAGTCATTAATGGTGATGTTCTGTGTTTTTCAGTTGTGTGTGTGTGTGTGTGTGTGTGTGTGTTTTCTTCCATTTGTCTTTATTTTCAGGTACAGTGAACAGAATCATTAGGCAGAAACGAGTGATCTAGTCTCAGTTTAAAGGAAAATCCTAGTCTGACTTTATTTGATTCAGTTCTTGTCATTTCAGCTCATTTTGAGGATTGTTTTTATTAAAGCTGCAGGAGCTGAGATCTCCAGGAGTTGCAGTTGCAGTTCTGCAGCTCTCTCCTCTCTGTCCAGATTAAACATAATAGCTGATGATGGTGCAGTCGGTAGCACTTGTGCCTCATAGCTAGAAGGTCCTGGGTTTGAGCCCAACGGCGTCTTTTTGTGTGGAGTTTGCGTGTTTTTCCCGTGTCTGCATGAGTTCTCTCTGGGTACTGCACCTTCCTATCACAACAAAAACATGTACTAGAGCTTAGGTGAATTGGTCACTCTAAATTGCCCATAGGTATGAATGTGAGTGTGAATGGTTGTCTGTCTCTATATGTCAGCGCTGCAATAAATGGGTGACTCATCCAGGGTGTACCCTGTCTTCATCCCAAGTCAGCTGAGATAGGCTTCAGCAACCCCCCCGACCCCTGCGAGGATTGAGGGGTAGAAAACAGGTGGATGGACTGATGGCGCAATTTTACCCAGCCACAAAAATTGACAACACTTAGAAACTTCCATAATGAGCCACAGTCTTAGGAAATCTTAACAAGAATTGATCGTTCCAGCTTTCAATTGTGACTTTTATTCCCTACTTCAGTGTCACAGTCTAATTTTTTTGCAGCCTGAAAACAGAAACATAGAAGCAGGTAGAAATTTTCTTCCTTCTCAGACAACTTTAATTGCAATATTCTGAAAGATATTTGTTCAATTGCCAAATTCTGAGTGGTTTTTAAAAAAGTTTTTTTTTTTTGTTACAGCATTATTTATCTCAGAAGGATGGAGATGTGAAAGTGGTCAATAAGCTCAACATGTTTCGAATAAATTGATTCTACAACCTTCAAATGATCATGATTCTTTTTCATAAGCAGCATCCCAAAAATTGACAGCAAGGAGATTGTTCATTGGTCAATAACTATGGGAATTTATGGTTATTTTGGTTCAGCCACAGTCATGCCATCACACTGTCAAACCAGGTCTACAGATGCAGATGAGCACAAATAATAACATGCACGCAGACAATAGATCGTGAAACCGAAATCCACCTCTTTTACAGTCCATCGTTATTATGGACTAAAGCCAGTATTGATATTAGGGACAAAATGTATGCACTGAACATGTAGCAGAATGAAGTGCTGATAGGTTTCATTTCCGTCAGATGTAACAATTTGTTTGAACTGTCATCCATGTCACTGTGTGTTTTTACCCACGCAGTGTAAAATGTGGGAGATGAGATCATTGTGCCACAGCAGGGAGTCATTGAACTGCTGTTCCCCAGTGTGTAATGCACAATTATTCAATTTTTGTGTGTTTTTGCTCTTATATGTATGCTTCAAGCAGGTCTGAAACAGCTAGGATGTAGTCTAGATTATTAGAAAATACTACACAGTAATTTATAAAATTTGGTTCTGCTACACAAATGGAAATAGTTCTGGTGATTAATCCACACACCACTGCCTGTGATAATAAAATGACACATTTTACCATCATGAAAATTCAGCCTTTTACTGAGAAATTTTAATTTTGAAGATTTCAACAATTTATGTGTACTTTATGACAAAATAATGATGCGTACCACCTCATTCCTCCTGTCAGTCTATACCTCTCCTCACATGTTCTCCTCATGAACCAAATCACGTTTAAAAAAGGAATATATGAAATAATGTCACTATATAATAGAGAATGGTGTGTCTGTGTGTGTCTCTCTGAAGAAACACACTCCTCATTGGGTTAAACACTCCCCAGCCCTACCCTAACCCCATGAAATGTCCCTTTTCCCTTACCATGCTACTCACCTCTCCATAATTTGGTGTAAATCAGAGTAGTAGTTTCTGTGTGCTTCCAAATGCGCACATGGACAAAAAATAAATAAACAAATAAAAAATAGAATTATGGCAACATAGGGCTGACCCAATCTAAAATGACCTGTTTACACCGGCTGCTCATATTGCTTTTGAATGATTTCAATTTATTTTTAGCCCCTAATTGTCCGTGTCCAAAATACAGGGGCAATTATTTACACGTGTGTCGCAGAACAGAAATTAAGGATGACTGTAGTTTGTAATAAAATGACAGTAATCAGACACAACATGACATGCACCGTGTTCATACTGTCCACAATGAAATACAAGTCAAAGTAAGTTTTAAAAATGCGCCATTTTTTAATTTGCTATTTTCCATGCTTTCTGAACTTTTTTCTAATTTATTTGGGGTACTATTTAATATAATACAACATATAACATCATAACCGTCAGATCAATCACAGTATGATAATCATTAGTGTGTGTTCTGTTGTTACACTATGGGCTAAAGACATAGAGTTTTAAGTGTAATACAATAATCTGATCATCGTCTTGGTGTTTAGATTTCAGACCACATTCTGATAAAACACGTATATTGACCTGATATCTGAAGATTTTAATGCATTTTTTTGCACAATGCATAATTATTATTTTTATTCATAACATTTTTCAGAAAGATGAGGAGCGGCATGCGCTCAGTTAACACCAGCTTTAGTGTCATGTTTTTAATGATATGTACTATATCTTGTGAAATGTTTTTATGCCATTGCGTTGTGTGAAATGGTATTTTCAGAGTTGTGTTTAACATGTGCTTTTTGTTTAACACACTTTCAGGTGTGTGAATTGTGTGAAATGTGTTTGTGCAGAAATGCGGTCCCGTGAACAGTGTTCTGTGAAATGTCATTGTGTTCTGTAAAATGTTCCTGAAATGTCATTTGTTTTCTGAAATGTTGCTGTGTTTTGACTCTCCAGGGCCACCATAATAATTCTCCACATACTTGTGTGTTCTGAGTTCTACTGACAAGATATAAAATGGTGCAGGAGGGAGAAGTGAAAGAAGGAAATAGAAATGGTGGACGTGTCTGTTCATTAAAGGGCAGAGCTGTCTGTTTGTACTTGCTCACTGGTAGGAATTCATGTACTTTCTCTGCAGATGAAAGATAATGCAGCACACACACACACACACACACACACACACATATATATCCTTTCCCTGAGCAAAGAAATCCACCGCTGGCAGTTCCACTTACCTCTCTGCTGTTGCACCAATCTGTTATTTGTAGAAATGATGATCGTGCTGTGCTGGCCCTGTAGCTCATGTGCTTTATATGTTTTCCTTGACACCATTTTATGAGAATGCGTGAGATCAGTTATGCACTTGATTTATGTGTATTGTACATCCGTGGATGGTCTGAAACCTCAAAACATGCTGCTGCATGTTTGGCTGCATGGGTGAGGAGTCTAAGGTCCCTTTCCTACTGATGGCATCGTTCCAACTTTCACCAACACAGTATTTCTTTTTGTATTTCCATTGCATGGGATCAGGTACAATATGAGCTACTTTGTAGACTTTTGTATAGTTTTTGTTCCTGTTTTGTTTTCTTTCCAGATGAGCTGGAGCGAAGTTAAATGTGATATAAAACCATGTCAACACCTGTAGTTCCATCCATCCATTTTCTACCCCTTACTCCTCGTG
>JAQQAE010011177.1:0-13746 GCA_029823295.1 Pseudamia nigra | reverse complement strand
ATTCAAGTTATTTCTGTGACCATTGTGGGTTTTTCTGTCATTTACAGAGGGTACCAACAATTTTCTCCACGTCTGTAATGATAATGTGTAAAATAGTTTGCATGAAGTGGAAGTGGTGCCACAGCACAAGAAATAACTTATTTACTTCCATATTATGCACTATGTCAGTTTTCATAAACATATCAAATATACTTTTTGAAGTTTCATAGTACAAAATGTTTATGGAAACAGCTAAATTCAAATGAACTTCACAAATTTCAAAACAATGGGCCATCCACACAAGGTTTGAATTGCTTCAGTGTGTGTTAAAGATGCACTATTGTGATGCAAAAATAGTGTGTAATTCACCACAAAGTTCCAAAGACTGAAATTCACCCAAACTACACTGCTAAGCAGATGGTGAAAAAGGGTGCAGCTGTGCCATGTGAACGGATGCAAATGAGATAATATTCATACATTTATCACAAAATCATCTTGTTTCTGTGCAAATAAGGCTTGGTGCTAAAAGTGTCTAATTCACAAAAGAGCAGTGTAAATTGTGAACCTCATGTAATTTCCACAAATGGGTGAAAGAATGTTTAATTTGCACCCAAATTGACACCTCACTCTCTGCTTCTCTCTTTCTGCCTCTGTCTCTTTCATTTTCTGAAAACTTTTGAGTTTGTGAGACTTTAATGATATTCAGTTAATTTTTAATGGCATTAATCGTGATCTCTTCAATCAGATATAGAGAAATCAGGTTGGCATTTGTTTATTTAAATATAAACATGGAGATGAAATTACTTTGAAACATGTCACACACACTTAACATTACTAGTAACAGCAGTAACATTAATTATCATCAAATTTTGATGATCAGGTGTTAATAAAGTGACCTGATATGCTGTGTGTAAAGGCACATGCTCTGTTTTGAATTCAGAAAAGATGAGACACACAGCCAGCTGTGACAACATACGTACCTAAGATCAGCAGTAATTGCTGAATCACAGATACATCCCAGTCTTTCCTGCACTGTCTAAATAACATAGGGAAGTAGAACATGAACCAACACACTGACCCAAATGAAGAGCCCACCTGAATCACACAAGAGAAAGAAGTAACAGAAGAAATGAATTGATTGTTTATGACATACTGAGAAGGCAGCGGTTCAATACCTGTAGCTCATGATCTGACAGGTGGATACAGGTTATGTCCATCTGCCACCTTTTCAAATGAATTCTCATCTAGTGAACATTTATGTAAAACACAGAATGCTCTGAAAGACATTTAATAGTGTAATTTGATAATGTGCTATGTCATTATGTCAGTAACTGGATAAAGAAAAATATTCATGTTTATACGTCTGTACATACATTGCTGACTCAACCTGAGCCAATTTGACATTTAAAAACAAAGTAGCTTGTCATGGTCTTATGTTTGAGTACAGAGTAAAAAGACAGACCAGAATTTATGCAGCACATCTTACCTTGACACAAAGCTCTTTTGCAATGTGCCAAATTCACCTGTCTGCACAAACACACACATTCATAAGGTGACGGCATGCGTTCTGGAAGCAGCTGGGGGATGCAGGGATCAAACGACAAACATTCACACATCATGAGTCACAGTCATCATAGAAGAAGACATGTGAATTGAATTGAATTGGTGTGGGGACTGCAATAACAATACTTTATGCTGGTTTAGATATAGACCCTGTTACGATGTCAGTATCTCATCTATCAGTGTCTAGAACTGAACAGGCAGCAGTGGGGGATGTGGTCAGTGTTGTAAATAGTTAATAATAACATGCATCTTAGACTATGTTCACACTGCAAGGGCAAGTGGCTCAAAACTGATTTATTTGCCTGTATGTGGTCCAGGTCTGTCCTTTTCTTGACAATTTGAATGTCACAAATCACATGGAATCTGATAATTTTATCCGATTTGGGCCTCTTCCATATGTGGTCTCAAATTGGATGCAAGTGACCTGAGTCTGAACTGTCACATCAGAATTGATGCAGCTGTCACGTCATTCTCAGCCGATATTTGTCATAATTCTGTGCTGACACAGATCACTCACGTAAAAAAACACTCAATAGAGTTTTATGGATATATTCAGTGCAGGGACTGTGAGATGTCAGATTTGTTGTGACACTGGTCTAAAAACTCACTGAGGTAAAGTTAGATATTCACACATTCAACCTACTGTGATCAATAGCTCATAAATGGTAAGTTAAGAGACAAATCCTTTGAGTGTAGTAACTTAGACAACAAGATACAACTGAAGTTTCATTGAAATCAGCCACTCTCCCATTGGTATGAAATACATATATTAATCTCTGCGCTGTGATGGAAAGAAAAATATGTGGGGACCATCTACAAAGAGCAAAAAAAGATTTTGATGAATTGAAATCTGCTAAACTAAGGGTTATAGTTTCACCATGAGGATGTAATAAGAATGTATAGTGATATTCATGTCCAGAGAATGCTTCGCTGTGAAGATACTGAATATTACTTATGCCACCTCTTGTTGCACTTTGTAGCCTGTCCCTACACACTTTTCTTTTGTTGGTCTCACAGTAGAGATCAATATAGTTCATACTGCTGCAAGAGTGGCAGATTTCAATGATACCCCAGTTGTATGTTGTTGTGTATTTTGTTCTCTCCAAATATGACAATCTCTTGATATGTGGGGATTTTAATATTCACGTTTGTTGTCCTGATCAGTTGGACACTGATTTTAAAAGACTCCTGGCAACTTTTAATTTAATTCAATCAGTGGACAAACCCACACACAATCTTGGGCACATCCTGGATTTAATTAATTCTTTTGGACGTTCAACCCCCTTTAAGAAATTTGTAAGTCTGCCATCTCAGATCATTTCCCGATCATTTTTGAATTCATGGCTCCCCCATCAACCAGTAAGCCTCCCACTCATTTTTGTCATTGTCGCATCATCACTCCTTCAATGGCTAATGAATTTTCTGCTGCTTTCAAGGATTCAGTTTTTTGCCCTGAATAGTCTTGTTTCTCCTCTCTGTCCAGACAATAGACTTTCCTCCTTCTACCCCACCTGCTCCGGGATCCTGGATTTTATACCCCCATTTTGGCTTAAATCTACCAAACCTAGAACGGACCCCTGGTTAAATGACACCACTCGTGCCAGGAGGCAACGTTTCAGGCAGGCTGAACAATGGTGGAAAAAGGGCAAATTACATGTGTCTCTGGAAATGTTAAGACATTGTCTCGCTGATTATCAGAGGGCCGTAAGGGAAGCAAAATGTCAGCATCTGTCTGATGTGATTTCCAGCTGCAGTCACTGCCCTACAGTGTTATGTAACACTGTTTATGCTTTTGTAAACCCTTCTTACTGCCATAACTGATGTCTCTGTTGCCACAGAATTTTCTTGACTTTTCTGTTGACAAAGTGGACTGTCAGACAGGCGACTACTAGTACTAATATAAATGTGAATCTTACTGCTGCCCCAACTCTCTCTGCTGTGTTGGAGCAGTTTGATCCAGTTTCTTTCACCTCTCTCACTGACATTGTGAAATCCTTGAAGCCTACAAACTGCCCACAGAATGTGCTTCCTTTTAGAATCCTGAAGATGGTTTTTAACACTGTAGGGCCTGGTCTTCCGGTTTTTATTAACATCTGTTAACATTCTGTTCTGGAGAAATTTCCGTCTGGGTTCAGATCACATCACAACACTGAGTTGGCATTGTTAAAGGTGCACAATGACATTGCTGTGTCTGTTGATGTCTGTCCCCCATTGTCCACACCACACCATCCTCCTGTCATGCCTGAGGCATTATATTAGAATCCATGGCGCTGCCCTTAAGTAGTTTGAGTCATACCTGTCCAACAGAAGTTTCTCAGTAATGATTGGTGATCTGTCCACCTCCACCACTTCTCTCTCCTGCAATGTTCCACAAGGATCAATTCTGGGCCGTACTCTTTTTTCACTGTATATGCTGCCACTTGGGTCAATTTTAGCCAAACACAATCTGTCCTTCCACTGCTATGCAGACGATGTACAAATATACATTCCTTTGAAGCCAGAGAATAAAGATCTACAAAGTCTTCTGCATTATGAATATCAAGCAGTGGTTAAATGAAAATTTTCTTCATTTAAATGATGAAACAACTGAGTGCATTGTGTTTGGTGATGAGACAACTGGCTTTGTTTTTTTTTTTGTCTTCAAGGTTCACTTCCAGCATCAGAAATCTGGGGGTGACCTTTGACAATCATTTTGAGTTTGACAAACACATTGACAATGTTTTTAGGACCAGTTTTTATCAGTTGTGTCTGCTAGCTAAGGTTAAGGCCTTTTTTGAGCTATCATGCCCTTGAGATTGCCATCCATTGATTTATCAGCTGAAAACTCGACTACTGCAATGCACTGTATGTCGGCATTTCCAAGTCCTGTCTTCGCCACCTCCAACTTGTTCAGAATTCAGCAGCCTGTCTTTTAACCAACACAAACAGACAAGAGCGCATCACACCCATCCTCTTTTCACTGAGTTGACTTCCAGTCCAATTAAGGATTGATTTTAAACTTTGAATGTTTGTCTTTAAAGCTCTCAATGGCCTCGCAACGTCTTATCTATCTGAGATTTTAATGATTCGTGAGCACAGGTCTGAGATAATCCAACCAGTTTTTATTGGAGGTGCCCTGGTCAAGATGTAAACATTGGGGTGACCGAACCTTTTCAGTTGCCGCCCCCACACTCTGGAACAAGCTTTTCTAATTGAAACTTAAAGCACATTTTTTTCAGGTGGCTTTTGATACCCAGTAGTGTGGTGACAATTTTTATCCATTTCTTATTCATTTTTATTCATTAAATTTCTTATTCTGTTTACTCTTCTGGCTTTTGATTTTTATATTTTCCTCATTTGTGATACTGTCTTTGTTCATGTACGGTAATTGTTTTTATGCTGTGTTTTTATTGCTGTTTGATATTATGGAAAGCAATTTGGTCACCTGTGGGCTTTTGTAAAGGGCTATATAAATAAAGTCCATTACATTATATTACTATGATCAGACACAGGCATGATTAGTCTCTTAAAAACTTGTCATTTATGAGCTATTGATCACAGCAGGTCAAGTCTGTTTGTTCTGTTGTGCATGTGAGTCTAGTCCGGAATGTCAACAGTTCATACTAGAATCTGATATATGATGCATTTTAAAGAGTAATGTGAAATGTCAACTAAAAAATTGGGTCTGGGCAATAAATCCGAATTGGGTATTTGGGTTTGCAGTCTGAATGGAGCCTTACACATGGTTGCATCAGCGTTACAGTATTTACAATCAGCCGCTGGCCTTTTTGTGGAACAAATATTTCATTTAGAACACTCTTGGTGATTTGTAATTGTAATGGAATTTCACTGCACTGTACGGTACCTCGAAAAAAAATATTCCGATTTAAAGAAAGTCATACTTTTACCTAATATAGTGGCACTGAAAATTAGTGAGTATTTATTTGGTTTTCATTATAGCATACAAATCAGTTTCAGTGCTTCAATCATAATAACAAAAAAGCAGATAATTATAAAAAATTGGTTTTAATAACCAAACAAAGCATACAAAATCAATTATTTAGCTTACAATCTGCACAGAACTGAAATAAATATTTGAGTAAATAAACATTAGTTCAAATATGACTAAATGTAGTGTTATTCTGTTTATTTTTATACTTTTGGCTTAGGGATTGAACTTCCTTTCTGTGGATTTATATGAATAACTGGCTTCTCCTCAGTTTCTCTGCAAACACCAGCAGTAGGCAGCCATCATGTTTGTATTCCATCTCCTAAGAAAAATAAGCTTTTTTTCACAAATTCATTAATATTCTGTCGCTGCTTGGGCGTAGTGAAACACCTGCAGATGAAGCAGAAGACATCTGGATCATGTTTGCTTTTTCTTCTGTCGCTGGGCGTTTGAATCACTGTGAAATCTGGAAAAGAATCCTTTTCAGTCATAAATGTAAAAATCAGCTGAGTATTGAACAAAGGGTTCTCACTGGACACAAAGAAACATAATTACAGTCGTCTGGCAGTTCTTTTAGGGATTAATGCACAGTGCATGGCTTCTACCCTACCACAAATAACTCTCAAAAGCAACAGTTGCAAAAATAGCACCATGTTTTGTGAGAAAATGTGACATGGACCAAAACAGGGTGCTAATTTGATTTGGAATTAACACCCTAAAATGGCTTTGAAACAAATACTGGATTTTGTCAACAAAAATGGTGCATTGTGGTGTAGTAAATCTGGATTTTTTAGTCGAATATCTTTACTATTTGATTGACTACTGACTTCAATAAATAATTGAGTATGTGGTCTTTCATCGCTGCCTACAGGGGAACTTTGGAGAAGTGTACAGTGGACATTTACGCTCTGATAACACTCCTGTTGCAGTGAAATCCTGCAAAGAGAGTCTGGCTCCAGAGCAAAAGAACAAGTTCCTGATGGAGGCCAGGTTAGTATCTACATTATTATACTACTGTTTCTAATACTAGTACAAATAATATATGAATTTATCCATCCACTTTGTCATTCCAACTAGAAACATCCTTTAATGCCATGTGTCCGTAACTTTTTCAGCTCAAGACCCAAAAAACAAATGCGGCATCTGCCAAACTTACAAACATCCATGATAAATGGATGGACATTTTTCCTTTGTCCTAAATGCCCTAAAATGTCATCCATTTACAGTATATGTATCGTATTTACCAATAATACACAAAATCAGCAATTTAATCACCAAAAATGAGTAAAATGCACCATAAATCATGTAGTGGAGAACAACAAGCCAAATTTAATAACGTAAACTAATTTAAAGGTAGGCTTAAATAAAATGATACACTCCCTCCTGCTCAGTACAAGTGTCACTCACCTGGTGGGGTTGGTCTGTGGCCTCATCTTCAGTTGCATTTCAAGTCTTGATCAGCTGCTGGTCTGTGTCTTTGGATCCATGCTGCCACCTGTGTTGCCTCATCTCTGTCTGTCTTTGACTTATGTTTCTGGCCTGCTCTTTTTAAATAGTGGCCCACTGCCATCAGGTTGTCCACTTCTTTCCTGTTGTTTGTGCTTAAGGGCTGTGGCTAGTCACAATAAATATATATATAAATCATACTTATATACAAAAATAAACAACAAAACAGTCCAACAATACAAGGCTCTTTACTCTCTTTTCCTATTGTATCCCCCCCACCCCCATTTTTACTCCAACTGCAAGGCACGAGCTTAGTTCACTAGCTTTTGTGAATTTCCCCTTTTTGTGGGATCAATAAAGTATCAGATTTATATAAGGTATTTGTCCCTTGTTGTGAGGGTTGTGTCAGGAAGGGCATCCGACGTAAAAAAACCTATGCCAGATCAAACATGCGAATCATTGGTATTTCGCTGTGGCGACCCCTGAGGGGAGCAGCCGAAAGGAGAAGAAGAAGAAGAAAGTATCAATCAATCAAGATCAAATTATCCGGCCAGTGTCATAGTGAAGTTAACCTAAGAACAAGTCTTACAAAGTTAATGTTACTTGGACTTGACCTCAATACAGTCCTAGTGCTTATGTGACACATTTACCTCCATATAATGTAAACAACACACAGTCCTGTTTCCTTTACTGAGAGGGCATTGCATTGACATTGCAATATTATAGTATGATATAATTTTATATTAAATTCCCAGACACTCCCCTTAACCTTCACCTTATCTCCAAGATGCTGAACTCTCAGTGTGACCTGCAGTAAAGGGAGCTGAGTCACCATATGTGACTATGTATCAGCTTTATACTCTGCAGACACAGGTCACACTCCTCACATTAGAACTGCAGAAAACGTCCAAACAGGGCAGTTTGTTCTTTAAATCAACTTTCTACAGCTGTGTTATGGGCCGTTTCCCTGGTGCATGTAACTCCTTCACAACATGCTAATGCCCTGTTTATACAGTGTTTTCATCTATGCTACTTCGTGGTGCTTCTGTCTTGCCGTGTCCATTTGTCTTGTTGTTAGAATTAAATTGTAAATATGCTTATCACACATAATGAGTAAGAATGTACTTGCTTGCAAATATGTTTACTCAGCAGAACTCTGCTGTCACAAGATGCTCAACCACAACCTTATCTTTCAGAACGTTCAAGGAGGAAATAAGATGACATTTACACATGTTTACAGCTGATTATGTGTAACACAATGTTTTCCTTTGCACAATGTTCCTCTGCTGATGTTCAGTATTTTCTGTTTGCTGAATCACTGTGTAAGGGGCCGCCCACATGTAATAAAAGTGGAGAAAGAGCAGGGCAGTGTCAGAGAAAGTAGAAGAAGTGTAACTGAACACTGCCTGTGCTTTCTCTCCTCGCGAGAACCATCAAGTCTCTGCTTCCTCTGTGTCCTCACTCCTTGTCTCATAGAATAGGGTTTTGACCCTATTACTGTACTTGTTGCCTGTTGTATGTTGCTACACTTACTTTTTTGAATTGCTTTTACGCTATCTGTTTGAGCTCTGCCATAAATGACCTTGAATTAATGCTTATACTTGTATGTTGTAGCAGACAAACTGAAAACCCTTCATTGTATTTTTCTGCCTTTAAAGGTCCCATATCTTAACACCTAGATTTATATCTTCACCACATATGCATATGTATCTATTACAAACTTAAGGGTAAGGGTGTGGACAAAATAAAGAATTTTGATTTTATTTCTTTGTGTAACTCTGCCACATGCACACTGATTTCACTGTGAGGTGTTATAAGTGCCCACTTTTCACTAGAAGACAATCTGAATGGCTGAACCACAGCTGACCTGGAATCAGATTCTAGCACAAGGATAATTTTTACTTGAATCTGATTGTTTAGTTTAAAATATATATTTTAAATGTAGAATTGTATTGGCTTTGTGTAGAATTTGCAGGTTCTCCATGTGTCTGCTTGGGTTTTCGCCAGGTAGTCCAGCTTCCTCCCACAACCAAAAACATGCACTAGGGGTTTGATAGGTGAATTGATCACTCTACCGGTAAATGTCCCATATATAGGAATGTGAGTGTGAATAGTTGTCTGTCTCCGCATGTCAGCCACATGATGAACTGGCGACTCATCCAGGGTGTACCTCGTCTTCGCCCTAAATCAGCTGGGATGGGCTTCAGAGCTCCCCCCTTGACCCTTACAAGGATTAAGGAGTAGAAAATTAATGCATGAATGAATTGTTTCTCACTTGTGAGGCTACGAGTTAATAAAATTCTGAACAGACTGTTTTTCCTTTTCTCCACTTTGTTGTGTGGGTTGCTTAGGATTGGCAGGACTGGGCAAGTTCATGTTTTATTTATTTTATACCACAGAGTTTATATAGAGATCAAAACCTAACAAAGGTGCATTTTCACAATATAATACCCCTCCCCTTCTATCAAGAAGCTCAACCTTCGGCCAGGCTGCCATCATAAATAATGACTGGTCTGGTTAAATAAAAGTCAAATAAAATAAAATAAAATCACTCATCCATAAAACAGCCACACTTTCCCTTTGTACTCATTCAGAATCCTGAAGCAGTACAACCATCCAAACATAGTGAAGTTGATTGGAGTTTGTACACAGAAGCTGCCAATCTACATCATCATGGAGCTCATTCAAGGTAAATATGAATGTCAGAAGCATCTTTGTACCCAGCAGCTTATTTTCCTCATTTGATGCTCCATTATTGCTTTTCCACTTTCTTCTCCCATCATCACTCTGTATGTTTGTTTTGTCTGAAAATTTGCTAAGGTGGTGATTTTCTCTCCTTCCTCCGCCATGAGGGTCAAAGTCTGAAGCCAAAGACGTTGGTCAAAATGACAGAAAATGTGGCAGCTGGCATGGAGTACCTGGAGAGCAAGAAGTGTATACATAGGTTGGTCTATTAGTCAGTCAACTAGGTTACTATAAGTACCATAACTTCAACTAGATTTGAAGTTTTTTTTTAGCTTGTCAACATAATCTTTAACTAAAAAGCTATAACAAACACATGTATAGTATGTCTGACAGTTTATACTTCATCCTGTTGATCACATTTCTTCCTAATGTGCAAAGAAAACAGGTCTATATATATTTTGAACAGCACAATATTTATGTCAGAATAGTATAGAATGTCCATGCTGCCTGAATTTTTCAAATTGCACATTACTTTATCTGACTATTGATGCAAAAAAATACAAGTAACACAGCTTTATATTATGGCTTTTGAACATTCATGTTTTTCTTGATCATATTTCAGAGGCCGTGCACATCTAGAATTTTGATGTGGTCTCTAAATTTATCTGTTTTTATCTTAGGAGAATAGAAGGAGTAAGTACTTCATATGGCATCTATCACAGATAAAACCATAAAGTGCTTCACAAAGCCAAAATACATGGGCCAACAAGGAGCATCATTAGATGTTATATAGCAAAGCAGTGGATTGTTCAAGTGAAAAGTAAATTTATACAGTTTAGTTTCCACAGGAACAAGAATGATGCAGGCAGATGGATTTCTGAGCTTTTGGCTGCAGCAACACTATACACAATAAAAGCCAACATTTACTTCCCCAACATGTGCTTCAGTTAACTGCTGAGACACTTCTCCATATGCTCATTTAGTTATTTAATAACTGAAAGTCAAAAATAAAATGTTGCCATGTGTGTGCTATCTAAGATGCTTCCTCGTTTCTCTAAATAAATGTTGATGAATCACGCTACAGTGTTCTCCTCTGGCTCACCCTTATATTATAGAACAAAACAAGTGCAGAGGTGTTTAGGCAGTACAGATATGTAATGTTATAAGAACACGATTATTGATAATTTTGTAAAATCTAAGGTAAATTGAACAGGGAATTTTTCAGTGTTAAAGTCCATGTGCTTTAGCAGAATGAAGAGTGAAGTCTGTTATACTTCTGCAGTATTTTGAGGGATTTGCTGAGTTGGAGCGACTGCTGTGCTTTTCATGAAGCATCAGTGGAGCTTGTCAGTGAGCTGAGGAGACAAGAGGTTGTGACATGGGCTCATTACAGGAGCTCTGTATGATTTGCCCAGTGGGGACACATCACAGTGGGCCGCTGGCAGCTGTTCGGGTTGTAAGGCTGCATGTCAAACTGCCTCACATACACCCCGACATAACGAGAACGTCTGTCACAACATTTTCCTTTTATTCCTGTCTGTTTGCGCACTGTCTTTTACTTGTTAGGTGCTTTGTGTCTCTATCTGTCCATTCTTCCGTGTGGACTACTCCGGCATCCTTCTTTCTTTGTATTCTTTTTAAGGGACCTGGCAGCAAGAAACTGTCTGGTTGCTGAGCGCAACGTAGTAAAGATCAGTGACTTTGGGATGTCCCGCCAGCAGGAGGATGGAGTGTACTCCGCAGACAGCGGTCTCAGGCAGATCCCTGTCAAATGGACTGCGCCAGAAGCACTGAACTATGGTATGAGACATGACCATCAAATAGTTCTGCTTCCCCAGAACCCACGCAGTCAATTAAAACCTCCAGTCCGCCTTTGTCTGTGCCTTTGTCAATGCTGCCCCCTGCTGGTGCTTTCAGGTCGGTATACCTCTGAGAGTGACGTGTGGAGCTTTGGCATCTTGCTGTGGGAGACGTTCTCCTTGGGGATGACGCCTTACACGAGCATGACCAACCAGCAGACAAGAGATGAGGTGGAGAGAGGTGAAAACTCCTACGTGACAGTCAGAGAGAAGTTGTCAACAGTAGTGGAAGAAGTATTCAGGTCCTTTATTTAAGAAAAGTACCGCATAATAACACACTTTGAAAAAAAAAAAATCTGTAAATGAAACTTTTACATTCAAACTTTGTAACCCAAAATGTTCTAAAGTATGCAAAGTACTTGGTCTTGATTGCTGTTACTGCTCCATTATGTAGCATTTTACAGTATATGTTTAAGGATGTGTTCATTAGAAACATTTTACACACTTTACATAATCTACAACAATGTAACGTATAATGATCAGCATACTGTATGTTTGTAGCATCTCTATCCTATAAAAACAATTATCTCTGTTAAAAGTCAATTTTCCATGAAATCAGAAACACAGTGATAGGTTTCCACATGCATAGTCCAGCTAATAAAAACATTTTAAAGCACTCATTAAGCCCAAGTAGTACATGACGTAACTCAATTTATAAAAACACATAATTCTTCAGTCTATCACAAACATTAAAAGTCAACATATCTATTAGTGTGTTGTTTTCACAGGACAGAATGGAGATTAAAAACTAATCTGAAAAATTAAACAAACAAACGCAGTGGAGTAAAACTACAAAAAAGCTCAGATGTGTTGTACAGTACATGAAAAAAGTACTTAGCTACATTCCACCACTGGTTGTCACTGTGTCTCTGTTAAAATAACATCAGTGAACACAGACTCCAGTTTTACACTCTACGTAATGTTTTTCAGGGTATCGGATGCCTGCACCACATGGCTGCCCAGCTGAAATCTCCAGGCTGATGAACAGCTGCTGGCAGTATGACCCTAAAAACAGACCCTCGTTCAAGAAACTTCGCACAGATCTTGGTGCCATCCACAGCAAAATTATATAGATTTTAAATTAAACAACACAGAACTGTTCCTTGTATGTAGATTTTTTTATTTGTGATTGATTGATTGTTCATAGACATGGTGGTGTAATAATAATAATAATAATATAATATTATTATTGGAGGTTTTATTATAGATGATCATTGACATTTTCCATTGTGAATTAAAATGTGTGATTTGAATGCAGCATTCCTGTTTTCTTCTTTGTCTTCTGTTTCCATCACTCAGTATGAATGGATGTTTTAAAACTCACTTCATCTGTCTTCGTTTGCAAACCACACAAATTTCTTACTGTCAACACATGTAAATACTACAACATTACTGTTGAAACATAATACCAGTGTTTTTCCTTACAAACCACATAACCATTTCAAACTGACACAGAGAAGCAGAGAGACAGCACACACATTAAAATAAAAAGGTTTGAATCGCAGTCATACATACGGGTTGTGTCTGTTCGGGGGAAACTGTTTTTTTGTGATGCAACAGATTTCATTAACCAAAAATATTTATTTTGATGGATTTTGGAGGTGAAAGGCCAAAAGTCTGTGAGTTCATGTGTGTCCACTCTTATGATTTTACGTCTGAAGAACAGTTTGAAAGACCGTCACAAGATTTGATACACATTAAAATTAAGACGAGGAGGAAGTATGTGCAAAAGTATTTCTGTCACAGACTGTCACAGAGATGTTGTTTATTTGCACTCATTAGTTTTAGCCACATTGCACATTGCGTTATGAATGTATGTTTCTACCTTATCTTAACTACTGTGTAGAAATCTGGGGAAAGACCAACCCACAGGCAATATGCACATTACAAAAAAAGAGCTATAAGGATAATAAATAATGTAGGATATAGAGACCATACTAATTCATTGTTTTTAAAGTCACATGTCATGAAGTTCATCAATTTAGTTAAATTTAAGACAGCACAAGTAATGTATAGGGCAATTAATAATCAACTCCCAACTAATATACAAAAAAATATTTTAAAAAAGAGACGATGATCATAATTTGAGAGGAGACTTAAACTTTACAAAACCCAAGATACAAATAACCAAGAAAAGTATGTGCATATCTGCCTATGGGGTGGATTTGTGGAACAGTCTGGAGCTGGAACTGAAACTATGTACAAACATAAATCAATTCAAAAAGAGGTATAAACATTATTTGCTGAAAGGATATATGTTAGAAGGGTAGTATTTATATGTACGAT
>JAQQAE010011176.1:0-13747 GCA_029823295.1 Pseudamia nigra | reverse complement strand
GCCCACCCTCAGATGTGGCATTACAGCAGAGACCCCCCAGTCTGGCAGAATCTCAGCCTCTAAGCCCCGCAGCTGTCTTATTTTCTGTAGCAGATATGATTTAGTGGCTGTAACTGTCTGAACCGTGAGGCGACGACAAAAGCTGCAAGAGAGAAATCTCTAATCAAATCAGTCATCCCTATTAGACACTCACGCGCTGCAGAGCCTTTAAAGTGACCCGCGGTGGAGGAGAAGCGTCCTCACTGTTTGACTCAAGGCGAAGTTGAGTTGCTGTATTTCATGGGGTTCACAAACTTTAAGACCAGAGAAAATAAGTTTCCTTCAGTTTCAGTCTAAAGAAGGAAAAAAAAAATCACCCAATATATTTTATATTTGATTATATATTTTATTCCTCAAATATATCACATAATAATAAGACGTAAGAATGACAATTTTTTCTTTATTTTGATTAATTCCAGGCTGGTGTTTACAAGGTTGAATGAAATGTGTAAGATCGAAAATAAAAGGATGAAGAGAAATTAATAGAATAATGACACATATTTCACAAAAATGAACAGAATCATCGAGAACACGAGCATACCGTTCGTCAAACGAACAAAAATATTAATGAAAATTAGCTAAATATACAAAAATAACAAAATAAAAACAGCAATCAAAGACATTAACAAAAATTAAGAAATAAAACGAACAAAGTAATGATCACTTATGGAGAACATGAGCAAACTGTTTACCAAATGAACAAAATAATCAGGGAAATTAGCAAAATAGCCATAAAATGACAAAATAAAAACAATAACCAAGAGAACGAACAAAATTAAGAAACAAAAGAAACATATCAATGAAATAATAAAGAACAATATGAACAAAATTACCCGGAACATGAGCAAACTATTCACCAAATAAACAAAATAATCAAGAAACTGCATAGCTCCCAAAAAACCCCAAACAAAATAAAACAGTAATAAAAATACCAAAATTAAGGAAGTAAACGAACAAGTCATTAGAAAAATAAAGAACAAAATGAACAAAATCAATGAACAATAATGAACAAGATTTAGAATAATGAACATAAGGAATGACAATTGATTGAATAATGGGGGACAAAAATGAGCAATATAATCAAGATGATGAACAAAATAATAAGCAAAATTATCACAATGAACAAAAAATAACCAAGAAGGACAAAAATGAGCAAAACTAAAAAAGAAAATAGACAAAATGAGCCATATAACTAAAATGAACTTAAATGAGCACAATTTAAAAAACGCAGAGAAATGAATAATATACTCAACTCAATGAACAAAACGAGCAAAAATAGGAAACAAACTGCGCAAAAATGAACAGAAATATTACTAAAATTATCGAAAATGAATGCAATCCATCAAGAAAACGAACAAAGTTTGCATTAAAGTCAAGTCAATCAACAAAATGGGCGCAATAATCTGCATAGTTAACAAAATAATTAACTAAATAAAAAGTAAAAAGTGACACACAATAATCTGCCGTAGCTCATTTTGGTTCCGGAGCCTCAGGTTGTAGCTGGAAACTACATTTTAAAGTCTTTACTACAAAAGTTTAAGAGGTTTAAGACACGAAATAATTCCTGGGGAAAATATTTGATTATAGTTCGCATTACTTTGGTGCCTCTCACACTAATTTAGTTCAAGACAGATTAATTTAGCAGAGAGAAAACCTAACGCCACAGTAAGTTTCTATTTGTCTCCAGAATTTGCGGCAAATCCCGTGCGCATTTTTGACGTCAGGACGCAGAGCGCAATGGCTTGTGTGTGTGAGACTGAATGGCTCTTTAATCAGCGGCCTGACACGGTGCGAGGGGGACTCGCCTGGTTCCACTTGTTGTTCGGGGGTTAATGGAAAAGATTTCTAAAGATTTATTGAGGGGGCGTTTAATGACCTGATCGGTTTCACCACGTGAAAACAAATGATGCTGTAAAACCTCTGTGTGATGGAGGGGTGCTCACTTCGCCAAAATTAATGACCAAAAAAGGGGGAAGCACTGTTTATAGATTGTTTTCTTTTTGACACACGTGGTAGATAATGTGTTGAAACGCGCTGCTCCCTTTAAGAACAGCGGCACAAGTTGGAAAAGGTAAAGGTGTAAAAGTTTTACGCACAGGCCAACTCCTTCAAATGATGCGCGTTGTGTGGAAACATGATGATGACATGATGACACGGGTCGGTAAATGAACGGGAGGTGGGCTTTCTCTCGGTTCGATTTCAGCCATATGAGCTGATTCTCTGACTCGGGTCGTTTTTCACTTGGTGCTCGACTTTCCAACTGCACTCACTTTACAGCTTCGAGCACCTCTCTGTATCTCTGTGACTTCCTGATACAGACATAAAATACACAGGGGGCGTTTTTAGATCCTTTTAAAGTGTCTGTTGCCTCCAGGCCCCATAAAAGGAAGTGTATTATTTTAAATGTTCTAGTGATGTATCCACGTGACAAGGATAAAATATATCTGTCTTCACTTCCTTCATGATGCCTGTCTATCTGTGGTGATAGACGTTTTGATCTAAATCCTAAAGTCCACTAGATTAAGAGTCCTGCTATAATAATATATAACAAATCACAAAATGAATGGAAATTAAACGAACAGTCAAAAAACTTAACAAAAATGAACTAACAATAAACAAAATAATCAAGGAAAGGAGCACAGCTGATCAAGAATGACTAAAATAAACAACAAAATTGCACTAAAAAGGAGCAAAAATGAATGAATGTAAAGGGACAAATGCTTTCTCATACAGCATATTAAGTTTTTTTCATCTGTCTCAAAGTGCGAGATTTTTATATTGTGGTCCACAATTATTTTATTTGCATAAGATGTCTTACCTTGTGGGACTTGAGAGGGTCTGTGGTCTTACCAAAATAACTAGTAACTCACTAAAAGCATTGTTGCACATGAAAATATCTAGGATCAGCTCCCATTAAATTCATCCTGGAATCACCCCTACTTTAACATGTGATGAAATGCAATTGCAATATTTATGCACACAAATATGTACAAAAAAAAAAAAACCAAGATGTAAAAGTTGACTTTTATTTGCTTTCAGCAGTTTTTGTAGATCGGCTGACCTACCAAAAGCACGTAATCACTGTTACAAAGGCTTGAAAATCAATTTAGAAGACAGCCCTTTGACACCAAAGTTAAACACAGGAGAATAAAACAGACATTTCAGAGCATAAAGGAAAAACTAAATCTGTGACCTGGCAGGACACACATTCAGTTTCACAAAATCTTTATGATAAAACTAAAGCAGTCAACAGAACATATGAACCATCTGAAAGAATAAGGTCTTCAAGAGCAATTGGCAAAATTAGTCCCCTTTTATTTGCAGACTGTGCTTTGGATTTAGGCTGCTCTTACATCTTTAGTTCCATTCACATATGGCTTTGCTGGATATTATTAAAAACACAGAGCACAGTCTTGGTTTATTCCTAAGGCAACAATATACAAATTATGGAGTGAAAAATGAACTGATTGTAGCTGAAAAGCAGAAAGATGAGCAATGGTATCTCAAAACGAAACTCATCAAATCAAATAATAAGCCAACTTCTTTGCTGAAACCTGGAGAGATGGGAATCAAATTAAAAGGAAATTAGGCCCGCAACCATCAGCCACAGTTGTCTCATTACGGCGGAAAGATAATCCACAAAAGCCTTAAACCATCTACACAGTGGGCAGGAGAGGAAGAGTTTCACAGTGGAAAAGTTACACAATGGTTTAACTGTCTGACATACAAAATCTATATATTCCACAAAGTGTCTTAGGTATCACAAGATTTAGAATCCACTTTGAGTTTTTACAAATGTCATGACGCATTAGAGATGTGTTCCATTAAGCCTTGAGTGGTTTATAAAACACACCCGTCTTATGGAGAAAAAAAAATTTCATGTTTATGTCATATAGTCAGATTATGTGCAACTGAGCAGGGAGCTGACTTTGTCACATCTAAGTGAGTACTTTAGTGGAAAGAAAAAAAAGGGGGAAAGAATAGATGTGTTACATTTCTCCAACATCTGAGGAAATATCATTCAGGCTTAGAATAATATTGAAATCTAGGATTTCCTGACATGTATAAGGTGATATATTGAGGCTTTATGAGTGTTGTGAGCTGACTTCTGGCTCCTGTTAAAATGAGATATTCCTCAAATCCATTTTGATGCTTGACTTTAAGTGATTTTAAATATGCTTGGTGTCTAAATTTTCTATATTCAGCACAGGTTGTGTTTGTTTTATTTGTTGCATCACATTCAATCATGCAGAGACATCAATATTAAGGTGGGCAAATTGAAAAAAAGTGTAATAATAAACAGAGAGATGGACTATCACAGTTTTGTAAATCTAACAAATATTCTAAGGTAAACACAAGTAAGCAATGCATTGGCTTCATATTAAAACTCAAATAGTGTGAGTGCATGAATGAAAAACACATTTACATTTTCAGTTTAGGAATTAAAAAAAGCCCAGTCTGTAGTGAAATCATTGTTAAATTTGATCTATGGCCTGGTTTTGGACCACATTTTACTGAAAGATACAAGAAAAAAGTGTTTTAAAAGCTAATTTAATGTGCAGAGTTAAAGGATGAAAAAGAAAAAAGGAAAAACTCCACATTTGTTAAAATAAAACGGCACTAGTTTACATGGTGTGTGTTCACTCATGATAAATACCTAGTGATTACTATAGGCTGGAAAAAAAACACTAATTTGGAAATTCTTGAGGCTGATACAATATCAAATGTTAAGAAAAAGATCATCCACACATGTTTTGGGGGAAGTAGTCCAGGCTTTAGGACCAGGAGGATGGCGGGAGAGGCTGAGCGGTGCAGAGTGGAGTGCAGGCAGGGCATTAGCTCAGTTCAGGCTGATGTCAGGACAATTAGAGGTGCACCCCAGCGCACTGTGCACAGTGGCTGTCAGCCTTAATCTCTGCTGCTGTGGCCCGTACCCGCAGCCGGGCCACAGCCCACGGGAAGCGCTAACACTCAGACCCATATTGCTTTGACAGTTGCACTCATCTAGAAGTAATGCAAAACGTTATTGTGATGTATACATGGCAACCCTGTACTCTTTCCTCTTTCAACAACAAGGCTGTGTGTGCGCAGAGCCAGAGAAGGCCGGAGGGGAGAAATGACACTCATAGAGAGCAGAGGAAGGAAAGATAGAGGGAAGTTACAGAGGGAAAGAGACAAAAAATATCAGATTTAAAACTTATCATCTCTTTCTGCTTTTTTCATTTCTAATCCTTTGCCACCCCGCCCTGTCCCCTCGAGTCATTGTTGCTGGTTCTCTACAATTCTTGGTGTTTGTTTTTGAGGGAGCTGCTGCGTGTGGTGACTGTGTTGGCGGTCTCTTCTGCCTCTTCATCCTCTTTTGCCTCCAGGACTTCATTGAAGAACCTGAAGATTGAGTCGAAACTCATCCAGGAGGTTAGCTCATGCCTTTCTGTGCCTGCACAAAATAATACATAAACATAGTATGAGCAAGATTAAAAAAAATGCTTAGATTAAGGCATGTTAGGATGAAAAAGTACACAGCAGATATTCAAACATAATTTAAAAAATAGCTCTGTAAGACATACATTGGGGGTAACATCATAGAGGATGAAACTGAATAAAAGTCACTTGATAAGATGCTTTGTCTCAGGATCCCCTTCCACAACTCTTTATACTACTCCATGCAAACCTAAGGTCTTATGCATGAGAGCCATGTGAGCCTCTGACCTATTAGTCCAAGGGGACAGCTTTAATATGTTATCCAAGCGGATACCTGATAATCAACACCACTTCACGTCTGTCTTTCCATCTCAAGCCTTCCAACAAAACCAGAGTTATGCACAATGGGCTCACTAAGTGAAACCAGTGGAGCGGTAGTCATTCATTCTAAAGGGCTGATTGAGGAAAGTCAAGACAGGAGCTGGGGAAAGGCAACTAGCGAGCATATCAGGTGGTCTGGCGGTGGTAGGAGGGAGGCAGAAGTGCTTGGTTTCTCTCTGACCTCCTCCAGGTTAGCCAGTTCCCAAGTTGGGGTCACGCTGGAGCTTGAAATCTGGTACATTCGCCTCAGGTTCCTGTCTGCATCAGGGGTTAGGGTATCACTGGGTTGCTTTTTGGTTGGATAGCTTGCATGCTCAATGGCTGTTTCTATGTTTCCCCTGTGCCAGCTAGTCTACGGAACACCTTGGCCCGTCATCGGAGCATTGATGATAAGGATAGCTCGTGGCTCCAGCTGCTGCCTCACTCGTCTCTATGCCCTCTCTCTAACCATTCAATGAAAATGCTAACAGATAATGTCTTATTTTTGCTGCCACCGGCTACTGGCTGAGCTGCTTAGCAACACAAACCTAACTGGACTTGAGAAGTCACAGCGAGGTGCCCTCTCCCTTCCCAGAGGGAGAGAGATGTACATTTTATCCTTACACAGATATATATGTTTGCAGACAAGAGGGATTACCAAACCACAAGCCAGTCAGTAATGATTTTTCATTTTTGAATCTGTACATGTGTTTGTACAAATGTTTGTACACTCTTTTCATGAGGAGTGGGGGCGGGGTTGCCGTTGTTAAGATAAGAATATTAAAATATGTCACAGCAATTTTCTAGGAAGGATTAAAAAGGCTAAGCTCAGCATCTGAAATCAGTTCAAATTCTGCAAAAACAACTGGTCGCCAACAAAACGGTGACCCTTCTCGATGAGTTGAATCAGCAGTAGCATTAAAAATTCCTCTCGACTTTTCTTCAGAGCCCTTCTCCTTCCTTCCTCACTTCCTCCCCTTCTCCTCCGTGTACATGGGATTGGCTATAAAAAGCTAGACTACAGGGCCACAGGGATACAATTAGGAAGCACCTTCGAGGCACTCTCACCATAGACAGGCCTCTGTTGACCACTGCACTGACCCTATGTTTATTAGATTGACCTCTGCCTGGACGCATTAATGGAGATGGTGTGCATGCACATGTGTGTATCACTGTAAGATTGGGGGTAAGTGTAAGGTTGTTGGTTTGGTGTGGATGCTGCTGCTGGTCTGTTTTGTTGGTGTTTGTATTCCTGTGTGTGCGCGTGTGTGTAATTTGTGCGTACAAGTATGTAGGGCTCTCGATCACTCTAAGATAAGGGACTTTTCTGCAGTTAGTGCCTTGGGTCAAATTTACTGGCCTGGCAATCAGGGGAGTCAATAACCGAGTGCTCTGGGTGACTCTGCTACCTGTGTAGAGCTCAACGTAACACCCATCCCTGGAAAACAAAGACACAGCCCTCTCATACCTCTAATCTATCATTTATATCCAATTTGAGGCACTGTGATCTTTTTCCACCTCCTCCTGCTCCATTTTCCCCGTCTCATCAGTCTCTCGCTCACGAGTGTTTTTACTTATGTTTTGTCCTGTTTTTCTCTTGCAGAAGCGATCAATGCCGCAGTGCTCGCTCGTTCACCCTGAACTGGCGGTGAACTCCTCCGGAACGCCGCCAGCCTCTCCACCCTATCCCATCGCAGTTCGGGGTCACCAGGGGGGCATCTCTGTGCCAATATGCAGATGAGCCTGTGCCCCTCCAATGACTCTAACGTTAAGCTCCACCCCTCTATACTGTGGTGCTTTGAGAGGAAGTGTACCCACCCCACACAACATTCGCACTCATACAGACATAAATGCACTCACTCAGGATTAAATAGGCATTTAACAGCTTATGTCGTCCCCTCCTTTAATAGTGAACGTGTGTTGAACCTAATGGATGTTGTCAAAGCTGAGCTGTGACCACTGATTTAGAGGAAAGTCCCGATGACCAGGCTTCACTCGCCACTAGAGAGGGTGAGGGAGGGAGAATTCTATCAGCTGTGTCACAAATCAAAAGTAATGTCTTTAAGAGATGTGGGAATCAATGAGGGGACATCTAGGTATATTTTGTGTCGAAAGTGGAACAATAAACAGGTGTGCAGTTTTAGTCTGCAGGGTATAAAAAGACTTATGATGAGCATTTTTTAAAAATGTGATTTCATGTGTTGTTCAAGCTCACTTGGTGCTCATTGGGGCTGTATGAGTTCGTGAAGAAGTCATACTGCAATTAATATGGGCAACATTGCGACATGCTTGGCTGTCAGTGAAAATACACTATGCATTTACAAATGTCAAAAATGTAAAAAGTAGCATAATAAACAAAAATGTAAAGAAATGTAAGAACTTCAATAAAAACAAAAGTAAGTTGTGACTTTCTTGCATGTTTTACACAGGACATATCCCCAGAGAGTACAACAGAGGCTGTGTTGTGTTTCAGTTTTTTGCAAATTAGATCCACCTCAAATCTCCAAA
Organism: Pseudamia nigra; assembly: GCA_029823295.1. Lineage (NCBI taxonomy): Eukaryota > Metazoa > Chordata > Actinopteri > Kurtiformes > Apogonidae > Pseudamia > Pseudamia nigra. The sequence goes on along the minus strand of JAQQAE010011176.1, from coordinate 5,419 downwards.
GTCCGAACCTTGAAATTGCAATTATATATTCCTTTTACCATTATATATCTGGACAGCTGATATTGTGATTATGATTGTGACAGAATTAATTTTGCGGCCCTCATGCTCTTACATTTCAATCAAACTGGGAGCAACCTGATGGATCAAACTTGAATAAAGCATACATGTAATAGCATTAACACCAGCTCCCTTGCATCAATTGTAAATTAATTTCTTGTGCTATTTTTAACAAGACCATTTTATTTTTTATTAATCTAATAAACTCTTTTGTGAATGCAAAATGTCCTCATTTATCCTAAACCAGTAATGATGTGACTGTAAGCTCCATAGCAGCAAGTATAGTCATGGGAAATTAAAAAAAAAATCTAAATGTGCTTAGAATCAGGCACTGGCACGGTTAACAGAGAAAAATTACCGCCGAGCCAGTGATGATGGTTGGGCACATGTTCCATGGTGATATGTGACTGTAATGCAGGAAACACCCAGTGAAAGCGACGATGTGGTGAAAGCTCCCCTTCTGTGATCTCTGTTCAGGTCACGCAGGGTTTCAGTCCTGCACCCGACCTGTGGCCTGAGTTTCACCATTCTGTGTGGTGTCTGAGCCTGCTGAGGCTCCTTCATTATGTGACAGGCAGAGGAGACTATTTGATCCTGGATATTTAGCCTCCTCCTCTCTGTCACAGCCACTGGAGCCCTTTCAAGGTAATTGACTGACTGTTTGATCTCACTCTGACTCTACACTGGTACAAGATGCTGACACACACACAAACACACAAACAAATTTGTCACCTGCAAGTGTCTACTGACACATACAAACACACGTGGTATATACTCACTATATGACATAGACAACCACAATGCACCTCACAACATACACATGCATGCACAGTTGTTATCATTTATGTGCAGTGAGGTAAAGGAACAGAGAGTTTTTAGTTGTTAAAAAGCAAACCAGGAAACTCCTCCATAGCTATGGGCCATGCTTTCTTCCCTCCACACCAAACACAGCATGCTGTTACAAATGGTAATAGCCTCTGATTGTCACAAATTTCAAAACAAACGCTAGGTGACTGTAAAGCCAAAGTGACGCCCCGAGTGATACTCTGACAGAAAGCCTGAATCAAAGCATGCCGTCTATAATTAGGTTCCATCTGGGCTACATTATTTAAAGCCTCACCAGTTAATTGCTTGTGTACAAATGGCCTATTTTATTTGAATCAGACTCTTTTTTTGTGATTCGTAATTACATTGATGTGAAGGGGGCCATATCTCTTTACTTCATTCATAATATAAATACATATTCAAATTATTAAGAGGACTCTGAGGCAAGGGCAATGTACAGTGATACTTTTGTGTGAATTGAATTTCTTTAAACAATTATGAGAGCTTAATCAAATATACTGACATTTGGGTTAAACATATAATGAGCTTCAATTAAAAAAGGAGATGAACAACGATGTAATCAGAAAGTGAAAATTACAAAAACAGAATACCTAACAAGACTAATACAGATGATATTATTGCATACTGAAGCAAACATTTTCTCATTTCCTCTTGTCAAAGTTTTCATCAAAAATCTGACATAGTGTTTTTTCTTATCGATATCCTATCAATGGTAACCTAAGCTTTTGTTTTATCTCGATGTGAGGCGGTGTAGCATGTTGTGGTGCGGGTCCTGGCTGGCTGTAACCTTAACCAGGGTGCTGTTTGTGGAAACTATCTGTTGAATGGATCTGCAGTGGGGAATCGCTATCTGTATCCTGGTTGTCAGACGATCGGATTTCCGCCCCTGACGCTCTCTGATATTAGATGATCTTCTGCAGTGTATGTGTTGATACTGTGTGATGTGTGTAATAGTTCCCAGTGTGTGGTTGTCCATATAAAAAGCACAGGCGTATAAAGTCAGTTATGCTCGTTGTCATCTTGTTTGCAGACATGCGTAAAGGTTAAGAATGTCACTTTGTCCCTTGTGGCTGTCTGCTGATGGGGGTAGGCCATGTTTCCACTGAGACGAGGTCAAAAACAGCCCAGGCAGGTGACAGGCGGTCAGCCAAACTGCCAGAGCAACTCTGTCCTTTGTAACAAAACATGGAGATGTTGTCCTCAGTCAAAAAGTTAATTAAATCTAAATTCTAAATTCCCTGACGACCACCCTCCACATCAACAAAGCCCTTCAAAATCCACTGAAGGTTAGGACATGCATGTCAAACCAACAGACAGTGTAACACAGGTATAATCTCCTTTTGTTTATGCGTCGCTACAGCAAGCGCCTTCGTTTTTAATAAAATCAACATGAAACCAAGGTTTCACACGTCTACAGGAGCAGGAGAGAAACATATTACACAAACACAAAATGACTCAAAACACAGCTCATTTCATCAAACCAGCACTGCCACTGCTGCTTCTTGAATGCAATGCAATTCATTTTTAATGCTCATCTGTAAGTGGGGTCTGCCCCCCCATCTCCCCCGTACTGCTTTTAATTACTTTGCTTATTATTGTACGTTGTTGTTAGACAAAAACAAGGCAGAACTCATTACACATCCAGAGATGAGGAACCTGAATTACTAGCTACAGGGGCCGCTAAGGGGACTCTGTATTTACTTAGAATAAAATGCAAACAGAAGAGAGACACAGAGAAACAAAATCAAGGGAAGCCTAGAGAGAAGAGAATATTACATTAACTTGTTGAAATCATCATTGAATGAAGACTATTTTGCATTCCATACAATATGTCTAGGAAAAGTAAAACTTGTGACAAGGACTCTACCAAACTGAAAGTACGGTACTGTACTTCTACTTGGTACTATTTTCTCCTTCAGTTCCCTCCCTTCGTCTATCCGTCCCATTTGCTGCCTCCCTACCTAGACACTGAGACTGCACTGAGTGCTTTTTTATTTTAACATGAATGAGTGGCCTTGGCCATCATAAAGGACCCTTGCCTTTATAGACTTGGAGCGGAGTATTTACAAGATAACCCTGGTGCAAGGACAGTGCAGGCGATTTGATACCAGTGTCAGAGCCCCCCTTCTGTTCTTCAGTAAAAATCAAAAGCCCAAACATGGTGTCGCCTATGACTCGGTGTCAGTTGTTTTATTTTCTGCTGCTAAATTTGCATGAAACTCTTTGGAGTGCGAGCAGAGGCAGCCGTATATGGCATTTAACAAAGATATGAATTACAGCCTTTTCAGTTTAAAGGTTAAAATACGTACTCTATAATACAGCATGTAAAAGTTGCTATGGTATTAATTTGGAGTTGGGATACACCAGGCACAATAACACATTCACCTGCTAAAAACACAATTAAGATATAAAATACAGTCAGTAAAATGTACATATGGATTTTTGTTACTGTCAGGCTATATTCTGTGTAGTTAAACCATTGAAATTTAAAGCTTGAAAGATCACCTTGAACATAAAGAAACAGTAAAATTCCTCTAAAAATGGCCCAGTACCTGTAATTTGGCAGAAAAAAATAAGAAAAAAAGAGCAGGTTTTGATCTAACGAATGAATCCAGTATAATGATAATGTATAATTAGAAACATAACTTAAAAGTAAAAATAGCATTATATACAAATATATTATTTCTCTAATACATTATTAATTTCTGATACAATATAAATCAGCATTGTTCAGTCACAGTAAAATTATTTTTAGAGCAAAAAAAAATTTTTTTTACAGCCATATACAAGCAGACATGACATGTCTGCATATGTTCTTTGAGAGTGTATACGTATGTGACAGCAAGAGACATACTAGAAAGAGAGATTGAGTGACCAAGGGTGCGTACACATGTATGTGTATGGAGGGGCCTTGTTGGGAGTGCCACCCAGACATTAGCACTGTAAACAGTGCAGGCCTCCTTCCCTGTCCAGGCTCTTTGTTCCAGCTGCATCACCATTGGTCAGGGCTTAAATGGCAAACACTCGGGGGCTGCTAGCTCGCCTGACACGGTTTTGTTTTTGGCCTATTGAGGGGCAATGGAGAGCTTCTGTTTCTATGCCCAAGCACAATGTGTCTCAAAAGCAGCATGGCTGAAAAGAGAGGCCCCCACAAAGACTGTCCATTAGTGGAGGCACTGCATGCATGCATATACGTGCACTCACATAGGCACAAGTGGCACACACGCACATATGCACATACACACACACATAATCATGCCTGGGCAAGGGTCAGACACAGACAACCTTGCCAAAGACACTGGTGGAGATGGAGCATGCGCACATGCGGGTATGCCCTTGCACACTCATACACACACGTATGAACACATGCGCACGCACACACACACACACGCACACAAGTAGAGTCTATATAACCAAACCCAAGCCAAACTTCACACTCAATACACCACTTCACTCCTCTCTCACATAAACACACAACAGCAGCTCCACTTCAACACAATGAGGTCTGAAACACACACATGCACACACACCTTCCTAGCACCTATAAGACAATGCCAGGCATAGAAAAACACACACTCACACACAAACACACACTTCTACAATATCAGACATGCACACATCACTCAGTCACAAAAGAGGTGGAGGAGGAGGAGTGGGAAAGAGAGGCCCCTTTGCACCTGTAAGAAAGACTGGGCCGCATTCACAATCAGTGGTTGCAGAAAAGATAGCCTTGAATGTGAGAACCCCCAAACACACAAGGTCATGGTGATCACACTCACCTTATATGCAGCCCGTCTTCACTAACCAGGTTGTGTAAACTCTCAAGACAAATAGAGTTCAACCTTTAACACCACATGCACATGTTTTGTGCTGTACAAGGTGTAACTGGAATTTACCTAAACACTTTATATACTGGAAGCATTACAGGCAAATATATAGCACGTGGAATTTTTAAAATACATTCCTCAAGGTTGTCTTTACATATAAATCTCTGTACTCTGGCCACAAAAAATACACAACACTTCTTTGTTGCTTGCATTTGTTACAAATGGAAAATGCACTGCTGCTAGAGTTTATGACTGATGATAAAACTAGTATTAACCGACAAGGTAAAAAGTTTCACCGACAGATCTATTTAACATTATACAAAACAATAGTTTTGACGAAGATACAATGTATTTATATTTAACATGATAACTAGTTGCTCCTGTCACTCACCCAAGATGAGAGAACTGAAACAATCAGATGTATTAATAAATACTATTAACCAAAAAAGACAATGAATGTGTTTCTCATTTCATTGTAAATTTTTTTTCTCACACATGATAGATCTGTTCAGAGTCCAACCAGCATCATTACCGTACAGCAAGAGGGATAAGATTAGCAATAGCAAAAGCACAAATGAAAACCAAATGAATTTCAGTTTGATCATAGCTGCTACCAGTGACGTGCGGTGAGGTTAATGGCTGGTGAGGCACTGACGTCATCAGTCAGATTTACAAACATATGAACCCTA
>JAQQAE010011175.1:0-13747 GCA_029823295.1 Pseudamia nigra | reverse complement strand
ATGTTCAATCGCTAGCAGTGTGACTCTGAAGTGCTGTATGTTTGCAAGTTTTCTCTCCGACAAAAACCCACAATGTCAACAAAGGCCTTCATTGGAAAAAGACGCTACAGCAGGACAAAGAGGCGCGGTCAAAGGAACTGTGACACGTAAGTCACTAATAATAACTTCTTGTGTGTCCAGCTTCTTGGGTTGATCATTAAAATCTCTGAAAGTTTGAATTTTGAGAATGTTTAAATAACAGAGATGTGAGAAAATGTTAACGCATGTCTGAGAATAGTGTATAAAGTGTGTGGTGAGGGGCTTTACAGCCTCGAAAACAAATACGGTGGTGCCCCGGTTAACATATTCAATCCGTTCATTGTGCAAATCATGCCTTAGCCGGGGCGAGTTTTTCCATAAGAATCTACTTCGCGAATTTCACTTATTGCGAGTTATTTTTAGAACGTAACCCACGCGATAAACGAAGGACCACTGTGCTGTAGATCTGCAATATACTGCTAATACAGAGTCACTGGCCACTTCATTAGGTACATGTTTTAAACACAACTTATTGATGCCAATATCTAATCAGAAAGTCAGTAGTCAGGTGATCTGCTGGAAATTTCACACGCAACTGTCACTAGGGTTTACAAAGAATAGTCTGCAAAAGAGAAAATATCCAGTGAGCACCAGTTCTCTGAATGAAAATACCGTGTTGATACCAGAGGTCCTGACTGATGCCAGACTGATTTGACCTAATGGAAAGTCAACAGTACTGTAACTCAAGTGACGACTCATTAAACTGAGTAATGCAGACCATGTCAAAGCTTGTTGGACAACGGCAGCAGACAATCACACATGGTGACACTCCTGTCAGGTACAAACAGGAAACTAAGGCTACAATTTACACAGACTCAGCTAGTGTCTTTGTCTCGTGAGTTTTGATTTCTGCCATGACATTTGGATGTTATGGTAATGGTTTGCCATAAGTAGCATGAAAGCATGGATCCATCCTACCTTGTATCCACTCTTCAGGCTGCTAGTAGTGACACATTGTGCTTTATTTAAATGACATGAACATTGCTGTTGGCCATGTCCATACCTTTATGAGCTCAGGAGATCCAAGCCAGTATTAGCAAGATGTACCTAATGAAGTGGCCAGTAAGTGTATATTCTGTAAATTCAGACTTTACATTACAATTTGCAGAAATATATAAATATTTTTAAAAATCTGTGCATCTAAATCACATAGCATTTATTTCCTTTGGCTTTTGTGTGTTTTTCTAAGTGCAGACAAAGAATTTGGGTTTACAATGTAAATTTACTAATTAAAAAATAAAATGAGAAAAAATGCAATTGATAGTAACTCATCTGTGAATTGACTAGAAAAATAGCACAAAGTGCACTGCATAATGATTCCAGCATTTACTTCACTGAGATCCAGACACACGATTTTTGTGTTTACTGTCTCACATCCTGATGAAGCTATTCACTCTGTCAAAATGTAGCCACTCTCTGTGTTTTTATCAATCTCAGTTGAGATAATGCAGTTTCTTATTTCATGACCACACACTGGTGGTTGCCATGACAAAGAATCAATCCTAAACTGTAACAAATGGCTCCAATTCATAGAGGGAAATGGTTCCCATTTGTCCCCAGCTGGTCAATACACATTTGAGGTCCAGTTGAGAGCTCTTTAATGAATGTGTGCTGGCTTGTTTACCCTGGGAGACAGAGACATAATTTCTGCCTGCATGTCTTTGGCCACATTTCGCTGGAGCTTCATGCTATGATTGCCGCAGAGCTGCTTTTCTACAAAATGTTCTGGGCTGATCAAACCTTTTTCATTGGCACGCTGTATCGCATTTTGCACAAGAGTAAAGGCTGGAGATCAGAGCAGCTTTGTATGAGTCTGTCGCCTCCCTATTTTTAAAGGGCAGTACTTAAGGATGCCTCACTGTGGAAACTATGCACATCTGCAAATCTGCAATACAGAAAACAGACAGAACGCTGCAGTCTGACCTATACTGTACTGTCTTTATTCCATTGTTATAAAAGGACATAAAGTTCTCTTTGCATGTAAACCAACTAGTCAAGTCTGAGAGTGAGTTCAAGGGCAAGGGCAAATTCATAATCAATAACTGCTAAAGATCCTAATTTAGCACATTATTCATCTTGACTACTTGGCTCTATGGTTATTGATCGACGGGCAATGTCGTTCAGATGACAAAGACGAACAGGTGAAATAAGACAACTTATTAAACAAGGTGACAAAAACACTTTGGATAACTGAAGCCCATGTGAAAAAAAATCAACTTATTTCTCCTTGAAATTACTCCACAGAAATCTTGTATTAAATGTAACATTGTCTATATTTTCTTGTATTGTTTACCGACACAGATTTAGGGATGCTTCAGTTCATTATAGATCGATGATGAGGGTTGGTCATCTTGGCCGCCGCACCACGGACATCAATAAGCATCCATTTACAGCAGCATCCAACAAATGGGGAAGGAATTCAATTTGCCAGCCTTCATTCAAAACTATTTTGTTCCATGTCTTGCTGACATCTACCATCAAGCAAAACCAGTGTGGTGGAACCCACGGACAGGCTGCAGGCTGACAGTAAATGTTTCTCCCATTACTGCAGGAACAGATCAATCCACAGGCACTACACGGGGAGGGGAGACAATTGACTATAAATATGTATGATTTTACATTTTCTTGAATATTTGTTTAGGTACATTGCCCCATACAACCTGAACAGGAAGTGTATCCATGATGAAATCTGACATACGAATTGCAGTAGAATTTTATTTATTTTATACAGGGACATGCACAATAAACATTGACCTTAAAGAAGAAAGATGCATTGTACCAGGTTATAGCACATGTGCTAATTTCCACCTGTAGTCCCTGAAATGAAGGTTCACTTGTAGATCATGCATTAATCTTGATGAAGTAGACTCCTTAAATGGTTGCTTTCACAGGTGGCACACAAATAGCGGTTAAATAAAAAGATCCATTGCTGCCTTAATTAGAGATTGAATTGAAGCTCCAAGAAAGCATTATGGAATAAAAGTTTTAATATAGTGTGTCTTTCTTCTTTGAGTGAGAATTATGATTCTTGAATATTAATTTTAGAGCACCTAAACGCGGTTTACCATAAGAAAGGACACAAAACTTTGGATTTGACAGTATGTCTTCTTTGAGAGTTGATTTGAGTTCATCCTTTAGGTATATGTAGATCATATAATAACATCGTACCTGAGGTGTAGACGGAGGAGCTGATGCATTTTGCCAAAATTCTGAACCTCTTCTAGCGTTTGTTCCCTCACACATAACACAGTTTCCAAATCTCCTTCTTGTGACATTTCTGCTTCCAGCTCTCAGTGTTTTTTTCTGTTTACAACCCCAATTCTCAAAAAGTTGGAGCACTGTGTATAATGTAAATAAAAATAAACCCATATTTTATTCCCAATAGAACATAAACAACATTTCAGATTTTGAAACAGACATTTTGCCATATCAGGGAAATATCAGCTCACTTCGAATTTGATGGCAGCAACACATCTCAAAAGTCAGAACAGGGTGATGTTTACCACTGTGTCGTGTGCCTGGAATTTTTAATGTGCAAATTGAAAATGTGAGTAAAAACATTGATATGAATATACACCTGCTTCAACTTACCTCAAAATAGCTGCCATGTTTTACTATAACCTCTATTTTGACCTTGTCTTGTAGCTTACACTGGCTTAAATTAACAAGTATTAATGTCCAAAACCTCCTAAATCTATTTTAATTATGAGACTGATCATTTAAATAGATTTAGAAACATGATTAATTCCCTCGACATGGCTTTTTTTTTTCATCAACGTGTGCAGTTTTTAGTATGAAGACGTATAAAGGCCACATTGAGGATGATAAAGTCCAATGGCTCAAGAATGAAGAAATAATATCTTGAGAAAAAAAATATTTTCAGAAAAAAGACTTGATATTAGAATACACTGTTACCCATAATGTTGAAATCATTTGTTTCAGACACATTCCTCTTTTTATTTCTATATATCATCAGTAATTACCCTTGGAAGAGATTGATCAGAAAAGGTTTTAGAAGATATACGTTTATCAAAAATAAATCACATTGTGCAATAGTTTCATAAGAAGAGGTAAAACAGCAATGTAGAATAAATTTGAAGGGTTTTTTTCTACGTGAAATACATTGAGAGAAATATTGAAATTATGAAATCAAACAATCAAAAGCAAACTTGTTAAAACAAACAGCACATACATTTGAGCTGGTTGTTAGTTCTACCATTGATAATGTATGTATTATCATGACCTTTATTGAAATATTGTTCATATGCTTTTTTGTTGTTGCTTTGTTGTTGTGGTGTTTTGTCTTGATTTTTTGTTAAGTTTAGTTTTGATTTTGTGCTGGTTTAGTTTTTGTTTTGTGTTTGTTTTAGTTTTATTTATTTTCTTTTTATTTGTTGTTTTTCTTTTTGTTTTGTTGTTTTCTTTTGCTCTGTTCATCTTCAGTGACTTTAAAACTCCACTGCAATTTGCACACAATACAAACTCAATTCCTGGTGATGTGATTCATGTGTTACCCACTGCCTGGGCTGCTGTTGTGTTTGCAGAGGAGTGAACACACCTGGATTTATGTTTTGGTGCTGCATTCACTGTACAAGCAGATTGCAGCTGCATACTCCCACCTCCGTCTGCTTTAGTGATTACAGCCACTCCAGTCTCTCAGCCCGGAGATGAAGATGTAATAAATTCGCCTGTCTTTAGGTGGCACCACATCAACATCAACCGCAGAAGAATAAACCTCTGCCTCCACACAGGTGACTGGCAAAATCTGAAATTACGCACACAACTCATACATATGTACAGTATATTTGTATTTCCCTGTAGCTGTTGCACTTCCCTGCCACATATTAAAGCATGTGCTGTCACATCTGTTTGTATGTAGTATGTTTTATGGAAACTCATTAAAATCTATCATACACTCTATTAAGCCACTTTGCATCTCATCATTTCCAGTGTCTAATGGCTCAAAGCATGGCTAATGTCGACTCGACCATCGTTTTTCATTAAGATGAAATGCTTTGTCCTTCACTTTGGGGAAGCTGTTGGACACAATCAACTTCACTGAAGAAAGTGAGACCCCAAAGTCAAACCAGCAGCTGGGTAGAAGTCCTATAGTTACATTATTATCATGACTTTTGTCATGCAGTGATACTGATCGTGCAAAAACTATTCAAGTTGCTGAAGGTTAGAAGGTGCAGTCCTATTATTATCATGCTGAGGGGAAAAACATGATCACTTTCTTTCTTGCTTTATGAGGAACATATTAGTGTATTTCTAAATCTTATAAACAACTGGAACAGCAACTTTTGCACATACTCCAAATCCACTTTCAAGGGCTACATGATACAAAATAGCCTGTCTATCTGTGTTCTTTTGTTAAGACTTAATTTACTCTATTTTTATATGAAGGAAATGAGGTTGTGGGATGTGGTCACAGCGGTTATTCTGAGCTCAGCTTACCCAGATTGGTGAATTGATTAGAAATGTGAATGAACCCCTGCAGAGGTCAATGAAGCACAAGGACAATAAAGTGTCTTCTTCTAGTCTACCTTTTCACCCACATTTCTTTTAACAGACCTCATTAATTTTACAGTGGGGTCCCCTATTAATATGTGGAATGTTATTTGGCCATGGAATCCAACCTCTGCAGGGAAATGACAGCATGGGTCCTTTGGTGACCTCATGCACAGTGTATAGGTCCATGTTAAACTGTCCTATTTACAGTGATTATGTTCATCATGTTTTCATCTCATATTTTAGTGATTCTTATGACTTATCCTAAACCAGACTAAAGTGTGTTGGGCTTAAATCAAACCACATATTAGGCATGGCAATGTCACAAATGAAGGGCAAAACTTTGCATTTTACCATTATCAGCAATTTTTAATAGTACACTAGTATGTACATCCTCATTCCTAGCACAACAATGTCAGATATTTGGTAAAAACCCTGTGTGTCTGTTCATACTCGACACCCTTTGGTGTAGGTTCATGATGCCAAGGTGCAGCATTTCCAGAATCAGCATCCTTTAGTATCCTGTCCTTTGCATCCCATCCTCTGAAAGGTACATCTTCTCCTGATACTAATAGATTGCAATACACTTGCAATAGTTAGAGTGGCAACTGCTGCCATGCATTGGACAGTTTCATAAAGGTTTGGGCATTAATAACCCATTGATGCCTGAAATGTCTGAAAAATTGCTGGAAAATTCTAATTCCTTGAAACTGGAGTGTTTTTTGGACCTTCGAACCAGATAATCGAAGGTCCTTTGTGGACGTCCATGGGCTTGGAAGTGCCACCATATCCATCCCCTCCACCACATCTAAGGATTCTGGCCAATCACATTTATTACTGATGGGTTACATTGGAGTGAATCAACACCCCAGGCATCATGTACCCATGACAAAGGACATTTTGTGTATCTGCCTGACATGCCACAGGCTTTGACAAAATGATTTTACTGTTACTAGGATTGAGATTTTGAGTATTTTGTGTCTGCAACTTTCTACACTTAGGTTTTGGTGTGAGGATGTTTTGCAGTTTTGGTTTGAAAGTTTCAGCATGAATGGCCAAATATTTCACAACTATCATTCTTGCAACTTAAAGGCATGCTTTTGTTTTTAAAATGTTTCGTAGTAATGGCCTTCTAACCACATTGTACACATGTTTATTGCATATCTACGTAAGCTAAATAACTGTAAAAACTCAAATACTATGTAATTAAAGGTTTGGGTCTCATACAATGACTGAATTTGAATAAAAAGATCCTGTAATAGAAACAGTGATAATGGCTCATTATCACATTGTGTCTTAAATGGCATATTTTCTTTCTGCAGTTCGGCTAATTATGGATGAATGTTGTACTTAATGGCATTTTTATGTGTCTCTGCATATAATCTGAACTAATGTCACTATATTGCATGTGCCTCAGTGTGTGAATATTTCCACAAAACAAATAACAGATGGAGAAACTAAAAACCTGGTGTGACTTTGCATTGTAATATTTGTGAACCTGTTTTTGAACATCCAGTATTATTTTTCAACTGAAATTGGCTACAATTTAACAAACATATGACTTAGATATGTTTAATTTGATATAATATGGAGAAACTTTTTGGAATATTGCATCACATTTAAAGTCATTAGGTCTACGAATAAACTAGAATTATAAGGTGACTTCATTGTAATGGTGTTTATAAACAAAAGGAAATATCTGTTGAGTTATTTAATAAGCGTACAGCACATTCCATACAGAGATGCTGCTCAAGGTGTTTCATGTAACCATATTGTGATAATCATACAATTATATTGTTATATAATATCATACAAAGCCCACATGGGCCAGCGTTGAGTTAAAATTAATCATTGTACTGTACTGGTAACATTGAACAGATTAAATTCACTGACAAGAACTATTTTAAAGTCAAACTTGACCTGACTGACTGCAAACCGTACAAGTAGTGCCCAGCTGGATTAAACAGCATTTTCTGCTCACTTCAATGTGCAGTATTCACAAGTACAGGAAACATGACAAGTGGACACAAGACAAACAGGTGACAAATGCATGCACGACGTCAGGTAGTTTACACAGACAATACATAACGATATAAAAAGTATACATAACATACACAAATATGGTAAATATTTACAGATATTGTAAATATTGCACTGGATCAAACATGCGAATCATTGGTATTTCGCTGTGGCGACCCCTGAGGGGAGCAGCTAAAAGGAGAAGAAGAAGTAAATATTGCACTGGATAAAGTACTTCTTCTAGGTGCTATGACCAAACTATTTTGCATCAGTAATTAATTTGTTCTACATTCAGGATCACCTGCTTCTTTTAGACTCAAAACCATTAGGTAGAATCAAACCATAAATTTAGAAAAAAGTAGCCTGTTTCTGTTAAAGTTTCACACTATATTGGGACACAGGATATTAGTGATGTTAAAGAATTATACAAGATGCATGAAAAATGAGTTAATTAAAATTTTATACTGCGTGATGGTCTGTACAGTCTGTCATTACAAAGATTGAAGAGGTCTTATCCATTTAAAGTGACACTGAGAGAAATTCAGTATTTGCCCACAAAGGGGCTCCCTCCTCAAACAATGATATGAATGTCAGAGTGAGTGCAGTTCTTTATACTGTTCAGCCACAGCACACGGTGTTTTTACAAGTAATGCTTCATTTGGGCTCGATGAACGGCTGCCATCACATCCAGAACACAGACAAAAAACATATCAGCTCAGAAAACCTACAAGATACGTACAGTACATGATTTTAAAACATTTTATATGACAGTAATGACAGAAATCAGGGGGATTCTGACACTGTGACAAGACATGGTTACAAAATGCTGTGATGTTAACTCATTGACTCCGACCCATGATCTAGAATATCATCATGAAAACAATATCTTCCTACTAGAAATATCTAAATATATTTAGATATACGTTTCCCCTTTGCCTCTTGTCATGTAAAATATCAGTAGTCCTCACATCTACAAAACATGGGAACTTAGATGATTCATATACCGTATTTTACGGATTACAAGTCGCGTTTTTTTGCATAGTCTGGCTAGGGGAATAGCAAATACATCGAAGCAACTTGCATATTAAAGAATTTCGAATATAGGGTGTTTGTCACACTGACAGCCGCTAGACGTCGCGCTAGGTTTGTGTACCTTCATCTGCTGCATCTGTATTACTGACAATTTAAAATGTAGACATTACCGGTAACAACCATATCTGCCATCAGCTTAACACTGAACGTGCTGTCACTTACCCGGTTGGGCGGGGAGGCGAGCCTCGAGGTCTTGCTTCTGGCGTTCCCCAAACAAATGTGACCTGTCCTTCAGAGCAACTAATACATGTTTTTTTCTTCTTCGTTATGCATTTTTTGGCTTGTGCGACTAACATTCCAGAGCAACATACTGTATAACCCGGAAAATACGGTAATTATATTCATTTTACTATATTTATTATTTATGGTTTCCAGGTTTGAATGAAGCTGGGGACACACTACACAACTTTCCCATTAATTTTGAAAAGACACTAACCAACTGGTTCCAGCAGATTTTTTTATGACGACTGAAAGACCAGGTATCACACATTTAACAACTGCACCTGATGAGGGATCACACACACACACGCACACACACTTTATGATTTATCGAACCACCTGAAGCAACTGAATGTATCCGAGTCTTGCAGGAGAGTGGCCACGTCTACGAGAGTGACAGTTGAAAGTGAAGCAAACACGAACTACGGCTGTTTATGCAGCTACAGTATCTGCTCGGAGAAATCCACAAAAGAAAAAACAGGTACAGCTGTTTGCCATCATTATTTTGATATACCTGCTACATCCTGTGACAAAGAACAGACACTAGAGGGGTAGAAAATGGATGCTGTATGTAAAAGATGGAAAATGTTTTGAACTGTTTGAGGCAGAATGTGAAATTTAGTGACTTAAACCAGATTTTATTCATCACATATCAAATGGTTTGGATTGTTTGAGCGACTTTTTGCTGCAGTATTGAAGAATATTCTATGGGCCCATGACTGACAGGGGCCGTGGAAAATATGAATATTATGAACCTATCACCAAGAATGTAGATGTATTCTGAACATCGGGGGGACAAAAGAATCAAGAAAATGAGTAAAAATTAACAAAATAATCAAGAGAAGTCATAAAAATTAACTAAATTTATTAACAACATTAGTAGCGATTAACAGAATATTTTTAAAATCAACCAACATGAATAAAAATAAACAACCAAACAAAGACAAGTGAAAATATGAACCAAACAAACCAAGACCTACTGTAATCAATAAAGACAAATCTGCTAAATAACCAAGACAAATGAACAAAACTGATGAAAATAAGCAGCAAAATGAAATAATGAGTAAAGCATTTGGTGTACAGTACCATTCATGATAAAAATTCTAACTATTATTAAAATGTAAAACATGACTAGCCCTAACCTAATCTTGCACGAAAATCATAAAAAAGTGTTGAGGCCCAAGTGATTTTTTTTTTTTATCTGTTGCGGCGCCCCTGCTTTTACTGCGAAGAGGTGGCCTAAGATTTACTTTGCACCGTATAAAGGAAACATTTTTAAAAGTGTGACATATTTTGCATATTGAAGGAAATTTTGAAAATATCAAAAGTATTTTCAAAACACCATCCTTGCTTCACGTGGACAGTAGCTCATGTTTTGCCTTGGATTGATGGAATCCAATTGTACACGTAGGAAACATAATATGGAGAAAAGAGAAATACTTTTGCATGGAACCCACGTCCAACACTGACCTTTCTTGATTGAGTGTAATAGCATACAGAGCAAATGCAAAAAGGTCACTCATAGAGACAGCTTTAATATTATAATTGACACTTTTTCCAGGGAGACTGCTCTATTGCAAGGAGCTGCACACACTTGCTCCAGAAAATATCCTATTACATATTCAGGACATGCTGTTTGCAGCCCTGTCATATCCACGCAAGATACACTACCTGGTTCATCTCACACACACTCGGCCCGGTGAGCGACCGCTACCCACCGCAGCTGAACTTGTTTTTGTTGCCAAGGCCGTTCTGTTACTTTGCAGAATCATGGAGAACGTACGCTGTAGAGGTTTAGGGGAAACACGGGAATTGTCTGACTCAATTAGTTAAATGTGCATTTGTTCACTTCGATAAAACAGTTGAAATCTATGGTTTGGTGTTTTTATGCCAGCGATTAGTAAAAAGTTAAGGGATACATGACATTTGGGGCTTTAAAAAACAGTAACTAATGAGTAATTTTAGCTTCATTTTTGATCACGGTGTTATTATTTTGTTCATTTTCTTAATTAATTGAGTCATTTTCTTTTTATACAGCTTATTTCTTTGACAATTTAGTTCATTTTTGTTAATTTCCTTGATTGTTTTTTGTTTTGTATTTGGTTCATTTTTGGATTCTTGCAAGTTTTTACTGAGATTTAAATTTTTAAAATCTTTTGTCCATTTTAATAATTTTGTTCATTTTCCTAGGCACTTTTATATTATTTTGTTTTCTTGATTTTGTTGGTTATGTTTTGTTAATATTTGTTTCTTTTTTGTTTATTATGGTACATTTTACTGCGGCTTTGGTTTATCTCCATTTTTTAGTATATTTTATTCATTTCTGTCCATTTTTTTGATTGTTTAGTCAGGTCTTTCTAATATTAATGCTTAGTTAAGTTTCATTCACAAGATTCAATATTTCATTCATTTTTGTTAATTTTCTTTATTGTTTTCTTTCAGTATTGTTGCTTATTTTATTCATTTTGTGATTTCCCTTTGCTACTTTTCCCTTCAGGCGGAATTGCAGAAGTGGACCCAAAAATGCATTGACTCTCAAAACACTAGTTATTTATTAAGCCAAAAATGGGGGAAAAAAAAAAAAAAACAATCGAGCAGTGCTGCGTTGGTAGCAGAAGGCGGCCTGCTGCAGATCCCAGGAGTTGCTTGGCTTGGTTGTGGAGCCCTGGATGAAGGACAAGGCTGCTCAGCACACGGCACAAAGTAGAAAGAACACAAAAATGTACGCACTGGGTTGAAGCAGTTTTCTTACGTTCTCTAAAGTTCTCTGGCATTTGCTTGTACCAACAAGGACAGAATCACCTGGCACTGGAGTAGAGTGTTGACCAAGTTTTGTAGAGGAGGTGGGTGACGCCTGATGGAAACCAGATGCGCCTCCCATGCAGCTCAGGTGTGAGGAGCCACCGCACCTTCTGCCACGCTGCAAGAAAACACAGAAAGGAAAACAGAAAAAAAAAGACTAGACAAAACCACAACACTTTTCATTCAATTTATTCCCCTAATTGTTTTTTCTCCTTTTTTCTTGTTTATTTGGGTTTCTATTTTTTTTTTCTTTTGTTCATCTCTGTCCATTTAATTGGTTGCTCATTTTGTTATTTTTTGCACATTTTGTTGCTGGTTTGGTTCATTTTCATCAATTTTCTCAATGTTTAATTTCTTATTTCATTCATCTTTTTCTATTTTCTTCATTACATAATTTTTGCTTGTGTTGTTGCTTTACTTATCTGCTTTTGTGCATCTTTTTTTCCTTGTGCTGTTACTTATTGTAAAATCTCCTTAATGACCTTGTTCTTTGTTGTCATTTTCATCCATTTTTAGCTTATGATATTTTTTGTACATTTTGTTGCTTATTATGAATATCTTCATTTCCCTTGATTATTTGGCTCTGTTATTTTCTTATTATTTATTTTATTTTATTGTTCCTTTTATAAGCCTCTATTTTAAAAAAATGTTAATTCACTAGTACAAATAAAATGAAGTTCTTGATGCTACACATCACAGGGAGATGAAGTAAAAATACATGTGTTTTTGGTCAGTGATGGCATACAGTATCTTCAGCTGAAACCTGAACAGAGAGGAGAAAGAGTTAACACCTCAAATGACTATCTTTCTATGACATTGATCGAACCAGGACATCGCTAACATGACATATAACCATCTCCTGTACTCTTGTGCTAATCAGCAGAGAAAACTATTGCATTCTGTGACAGTAAAGCACCTTTGAGTATTCTCCGTCTGCCTCTCCTTGTGCCATAATGATGAGCAAGCTGTCTGTCCATTTTAATCACTGTTATTCAGACAGCTTGTGTTTGTACGTGGGCTACTCTGATAAAGGCTGAATCTAAAAATATAGAGTGAAGTGCACAGCAGAAACATCTTTGTCCCTGTATTGGCTTTGTTTACATTGTTACTGACTGGATCAAAGCACGTCACAGTGGGAACCTGGAGTTATTATTGAAGGACAGAGCATTTGGCATTAATGCTGTAGCTGTAACGTTTTTGTCATGTAGGCAGAGAGGACAAGTGTAGGAGTTGTGATGCAAGAAGGAAGAATAATTCTTAAGGGCATGTACACTCACTGGCCACATGATTAGGAACACCTTGCTAGGACTGGGTTGGACCTCCTAGTATAAAATGGAACACTGTGGTCATTGTTAGGGACCAAGCAGTAAGGCAACAAGGAGACAGGATTAAAAGTTTACAAAAATAGGAGTTTTATTCACCCAACAAAGACAAAGCAAGTTTACAAACTCAAATTTCAAAGATTTGGCCTATAAAAGTGGTCAAAATAACAGAACTGCATCGTAACATTAATGAAGGCAGACAATGTAAACAGAACAAACTGACCTAACATAATAAGACAAAGGGGAACATATACCGTATTTTCCGGGTTGCACGTCGTGGTTTTTTTCATAGTCTGGATAGGGGGGCGACAAATACACCGGGGCAACATATATACAAATTATTTCAAGTGTTCGTTGTTTGTCACACTGACCGCTGCTAGAGGTCACTCTAGGCTTGTGTACCTGCATCGCGTGTATCACTGTCAATTTAAAACGTAGACATTACCAGTAACAACCATACTTGCCATCAGCTGAACACCTAATGTGTTGGTGCCGACACATTTGCACGTCACTTACCCGGTGAGGCAGGGAGGCGAACGCCGAGCTCTCGCTTCTGGAGTCAAGCGCGTGGCTGACCCGCTCTGGGGATAGTGGCAGGTGGGGTGTTTGACTGGGGCAAAATCCTGTGACAGTGACATACACTCAACAAAAATATAAACGCAACACTTTTGTTTTTGATCCCATTTTTCATGAGATGGACTCAA